>ML399084.1:0-25176 GCA_005239525.1 Nicotiana knightiana | reverse complement strand
CCACAAAGTTACCCAAGATTCTTACCTCAACTATGCCAACTCAACCCTCAGAAATAGCTTTTCCCCTAAAATTCGCCTCCACACGAGTCAAATCTAATGAAATGTGACTTAATATCATCAACCAATGCAAGGAAAAACAATTAAAATAGAAAATGCTTTGATCTTTACTGAAATTCCAAAAAGTCAACAAAAGTCAACCTCGGGCTCGCGCGGTCAAAACCTGGGTCCAATGGTAGATCCATTGCACACGAGTCCATATATGTGATTAGTTTTCAAATCTAAGTCCAAATCGACTCTCAAAACTCAAATTATCATTTTTCAAAAATCTGACAAAATTTCTCAATTATCCTCTTTGATTCTCCTAAATTTGATGTTAATCTAAGATATATTCATGAAATTTTGTTGGAAATTGATTAAAATCACTTACCCATTGTATTAGATTAAAGTCCCCTCTCCAGATCGCCTTCTACTAAGTCTAGGTTTATAAAATGTAAGAAGTCAGAAAAATCCCGACTTCCCAGCCCTTATGTCCATCTACAGATGTCGCACGACACAGGGTTTTCATTTTCGAACCCTCGCAATTGCGAATCAAGGATCGCATTTGCGAACCCTGACAGCCTCAATAGAAGTCGCGATTGCGAACCTTGATACCATCACAAAAGCGACCAAGTGGTGGAACTACGACCCAAGCCCAAGCCTATTACTTCGAAAATGCAAAGGGGTAAGTTACAATTGCGACATTAGACCACCCCATGTCACCTTCGCAATTGCGACAATAAAGAACCAGCACACCAACAATTCCATTTTCAGTTTAAACCAATCTGCGACGCATCCGAAACTCAACCAATCCCTTGGGGCTCCAAACCAAACATCCACACAAGTCTAAAAATATCATACGAACTCGCTCGCACGATAAAAACACAAAAATAACATCTAGAACCACGAATTGGACACCAAAACACATGAATTTCAAAGTAAAGTTCAAGAACCTCTAGAATTGCAACTAAGCGTCTGAATATTATCAAATCAACTTCAAATGACAACAGATTTTGTAGGAAAATTCTAAATAACATAACAGGCCTATTTCAAGTCCCAAAACCAAATTCCAAACCTGATAGCCATAATTCAACCTACGGTGGAACTTCTAAACCTTAAATTGCCAATTTTTGAAAAAACCAAACAAATCAACCCACGGACTTCCGAATTCGACTCCGGGCGTACGCCCAAGTCCAAAATTACGATACAAAGTTATTCAATCCATAAAAATTCCGTGCTAGAGTCTTTTCATAAAGTCAAATATTTGTCAACATAATCAACTTAGGTTTTAAGCCAAGAGCCAAAGGGTCTAAATCAACCCGAAATCTTCCCAGAACGAAACCAAACCACCCTGTAAGTCATAAAATCCAAATTACACATGTGTGAAGAATCAAAAGAGGAAACAGAGCGCAAACATACAACACGATCGGTCGAGTTATTACATTTCCCCCTCTTAAAAAAATGTTTATCCACGAACGTGCATAAAGATAAACCTGAAGTGACGAAAAGGTGAGGATAATGACTCTGCATGTCGTGCTTGGTCTCCTAGGTTGCCTCCTCGATAGGATGACCCCTCCATTGAACCTTCAATGAAGCAATGTTCCTTTATCTCAACTTTCGGACCTATTTGTCCAAGATAGCCACTTGCTCTTCAATATAAGTCAAATCCTTGTCCAACTGGACTGAGCTGAAACATAATACATGGGACGGATCATCATAATAGTTCTGGAGCATAGAAACATGGAACATCGGATGAACTACATATAAACTAGGTGGCAATGCAAGCTTGTAGTCCATCTCCCCCACTCTCCCAAGGATCTCGAAAGGACCGATATACCTAGGGCTCAACTTGCGCTTCTTCCCGAATCTCATCACACCCCTCATGGGTGAAACTCGAAGCAAAAACCTCTCTCCAACCATGAATGCAACACCACGAACTCTCCAATCTGCATAACTCTTCTGTCTAGATTGGTTTGTACCAAGCCGATCCTGAATCAACTTGAATTTCTCCAAGGCATCTCGAACCAAATCCGTGCCCTCAACCTAGCCTCTCCCGACTCAAACTAACCAATTGGAGAACGACACCGTCTCCCATATAGGGCCTCATAAGGAGCCATCTGCATACTCAATTGGTAGCTGTTATTGTAGGCGAACTCAACAAGTGGCAAGAACTGATCCCAAGAACCCCCTAAATCCATAGCAAAAGCACGAAGCATATCCTCTAATATCTGAATGGTGAGCTTAAACTGCCCGTCTGTCTGGGGGTGGAATGATGTACTCAACACAAAACGTGTTCCTAAGTCAATCTGCACGACTCTCTGGAAACGTGATGTGAAATTTGTACCTCGATCGGAGATAATAGGCATCGGCACCCCGTGGAGATGGACAATCTCGCTTATATAAATCTGAGCCAGGTACTTTGCAGAGTAGGGAGTCACCACGGGAATAAAATGATCCGACTTGGTCAACATTTCCACAATCACCCATACAATGTCAAATTTCTTCAAAGTCCATGGGAGAGCCCAACAACGAAGTCCATGGTAACACGCTCCAACTTCCACTCGGGAATCTCAAGTCTCTGAAGCAAATCACCTGGCCTCTGATGCTCATATTTCACTTGCTGACAATTTAGGCACCGAGCCACATACTCCACTATATCTTTTTTCATTCTCCTCCACCAATAGTGTTGTCTCAAATCCTGATACATCTTAGCGGCACACATATGAATGGTGTGACGCTTTCCTTTCCAGTGAAAGACCTTATTAGGCTTCTCACAATACCTAATTGCAACAATTGGGCTACAGTCAAAACAGTCTTGAGCTTTTGAAAGCTCGCCTCACACTCCTCAGACCATATGAAAGGAGCACTCTTCTAGGTCAATCTGGCCATAGGTGCAAAAATGGATGAGAAACCCTCTATGAAATTAAGATAATATCTGTCCAAACCAAGATAACTACGAATTTCAGTAACTGAAGACGGTTTGTGCTATTTAGATAGTTTTTAAATATTTTTTTCACAAAATAGCTACATGCACTTTAGCCTACCGTATATCACCATGTTTAATTTCCTTACTAGTAATACACACATAAATCCCACCTTATATCGCTCCACACACATTAACCTATATCCTTATATTGCCGCATGTGCATCAATATCAAATATAACAACAACTCGCATCACAAGTGCCCATATGCCACAACTTGCCAAAAATTATCAATACCAAAGTTTTTCGCAACATATAGCCCATGGCTCAACCACAATATGAACTAGAATCTCAAAAATTTCAAAATAAAACTAAATAGCTCAACAAGAAATATATCTCAACAATTAACAACTTCGCCTCAATGTGATAATGACTTTTTCAACTTCAACACCAATAACTCAACAAGAAGATATTCCATGAAATAACAACCTCAAGTAAGTAATTCAACAAATAAAGAAGTAATAAGACAATAAGGAAGGCAATAACTTCGACTAAAGCCTATAATAACAAAATAACAAGTAATAGGGGGAACAAGTATTAACAATGCCAACTAAAGCGTTTAAGGATAGATTAACACATGTAAGGGCACGCTAACAATGAAAGGTATAACATGTTATTAATATTCAACTAAAGGCATGCAAAGAGTCTAAATAGGCTAAATCGGTCAACACATAATAGTTTGTGTACAACTCGCCACCTTGTGTACAAAGGCTTCACAATTGTGAACCTGGATACCATCGGAAAAGTGACCAAGTGGTGGAAAATGTGACCCAAGCCCAAACCTGCTCACTTCAAAAATGTGAAGGGGTAAGTAGCAATTGCGACATCAAACCACCGTATGCCACCTTCGCAATTGCGAGCTGGTGCTCGCAATTGCGACAACAGAGCACCAGCACACCATCCATTCCATTTTCAGTTCAAACCATTCTGCGACGCGTCCGAAACTTAACCAAGCCCTAGGGGCTCCAAACCGTTTATCCACACAAGTCTAAAAATGTCATACAAACTTGCTCGCACGATCAAGACACAAAAATAACATCTAGAACCACGGATATGACACCAAAATACATGAATTTCAAAATAAAGTTCAAGAACCTCTATAATTTCAACTAAGCATCTGAATCCTATCAAATATATTCCAAATGACACCAATATTTGCAGGAAAGTTCTAAATAGCATAATAGATCTATTCCAAGTCAAACATTTGTCAACATACTCAACTTAGGCTTCAAAGCCAAGAGCCAAAGGTTCTAAACCAACCCGGAATCATTTTGGAACGAAACCAAACCACCCTGTAAGTCATAAAACCCATATTACACATGCTTGAAGCATCAAAAGAGGAAACGGGATGCAAACACACAAAATGACCGGTCGGTTTGTTACTCATATGAAGAGTATGGAGGAAGGAGAAAGTCAAAGCAAAATCCTTTCGGATTAAGTATGAAATAAATGGCTCTCTCTCTCTTTCTCTTTAGAAATATCTCTATAATGGCTCTTTCTCATAGATAGTGATTGTTATTTATACGACACTCTAAGGGCATGTCGGACGGCATCCTTCTAGCATGTTCCTTCGATCAAAACATTATTCTCCCTCGTACATATACAAACCCCAGAGATTCGGCCGAGAAACGTCTCTCTTAAGCTGCTAGAGTGACTGAGTCACCGGGCTCTTTTGTGAATCCAATCTGCCAAGAGCAGGAATCGATGAAAACAAGAAAGATAACTCATAATGGCATGCCGACAGTGATATATAAAACAAGAGACTACAAAGGTGTTATGGTGGCTCAATGTAAAGGGACTATTATTGGTCGATGTCTTAGAACTTATCCCAAATCGATGCAATTAGGTCAAGATTCTCAAAAAAATTCCCATCAAAGGAATTTGCAAAAATTGGAGTATATGACAAATTCATTATTTTCTGAGTTATAAAAATGATGAATATTTAAGCTTTGTTCTTTATAAGAGGGTGATTGAAGTTGAAGGTCTTCAAATGTGGCTGCAGCAGTTGACCCCAGACTTCAAGTCTGAAGAAGATCTACCAATAATACAAGTATGGGCCCTCCTACTAGTTTTACCATTTCATATGCATAATTGACATTATGTTAAGCAGATTTTTGAAGAAGTTGGGACACCAGTGGAACTTGATGTAGCAACAAAATCTATGAATAGACCAAGTATGGCTTAGGTCAGGAACAATTGATCTACTCAAGACATTAATCACTTACGTATGGCTTGATGATAAGGATGATGATTCACAATTAAAAGGTTTTGTTCAGCAAATTGAATATGAAAACATTCCCAAGTATTGTAAACGCTACATAAAATCAGGACACTACCTGGCTAATCGTAGAATCTTAGAAAAGCAAATGATGGAGGAGAACGAGGCTGAACGAAAGAATAACATGGATAATGATCAAATAGAGACTCCCCTAAAACAAAAATAGTTAGAATCAGCCTACAACAGATAGTCACAACCACGAACATGTAGAGAAATCAAGCTAATAAGCAGGATCATGAGAAGAAGAGGAAAGGACAAAGTGAACCACCTAAATGATGGTATAAATTAACTGGATCTATATTTGTGATTGACAAGCCTTTACCAAATAATGAAGGAATGGAATTAAGGATAATAGAGCCAATACTAGTGATAAGAATACCAAGGAATAGAGAAAAGCATCTGAAACAACCTGAACAAAAATGGATGCGATGAAAGAGGGTTCATTATCGACATGTGCTATGCAGAATGTTAAGCAGGGATAAAGTGTGATGCAAGGAAATACAAATACTCATGGTGATTCAGCAGTAAAGAATGCTAGTAATCACAAAGAAACAAATACTATTGTTAGTGCTACCACTGATCCCAACCAGCTCAGGATTGATATTTATGCAGATGACTGGAAAGTGGCTGGAAGTAAAAGATCTAAAAAGAAATGAGGGGAAGATGTTTCGGGCATATTAGCTCATAATGCCATAATTACACAAACAGTTTTGATGAGCTAATGAATGAAGAAAATGTTCAAACACATGACAAAACTGAAGACAAGTTAAAACAAGCAGGAGATCAAGGAAATATCGATAGTGAAACACAAGATAATACTCTTGATAAATGGGCAGATGGTACTTCTTCAAAAGATGAAAATACATCTGAAGAATCCTTAGATGAACATGCAGAGCAATTAGTAAAAACTATTATGGGATCAACTACTGAGAAAAATGAATTTTAAAAGGAAGTAGAGGATAATGGTGTGAAAGGAGGGACATCTACAAAAATGTTACAAAAGAGAATTTATAACGATCTGACCAGTCATTTTGAGCTTTAGTATTTCGTTCGGTGGTTTGAGACTTTGAGTAGCTTCATAATATGTATTTTGACTTGCATGTATGGCCGGTTTTGGTTTTCGAGCAATTCGAGATTGATTTGGAAGAATGACTTATGATTTGGAAGCTTTAAGTTGGAAGAGCTGACCAAGGTTTGACTTTTGGGTAAACGAACTCTTAATCGGATTTTGATGGTTCCGATAGCGTCGCATGATGATCTTGGACTTGTACATATGGTCAAATTTTATTTGGATGTTCCTAGAAGAATTCGGCATTATTTGTCGAAAGTTGCCAATTTGAAGAACTTAAGAGTTCATAAGTTTGACCAAGAGTTGACTTTGATGTTATTGGACTCAAATTGGTATTCCGAGGTTTTGGATAGGTCTATATAGTTGAATTGAAATTTTGTGCAATGTTTGAACGTAATCGAAAGCGTGTAATTGTGGTTCAGGACTTCTTTGGAAGAATGAAGATTTAGCAACTTAAGAGAAATTCTATTTGGTTTGAGCCTCGATTTTTTTTTTTTTGTGATATTCACATTGGTATCTTGAACCTTTAGATAAGTTTGGACAATATATTTGTACTTGTTTGTATGATTGAGTTGGGTCACAAAGGGCTCGCGTGTGTTCTGTATTATTGGTTGGGAGACTAGTTAAGTTAATGATTAGGAGTTAAGTCAAACTTTGACCATGATCAATATCAGGTCAATACGACTTCTTTTTAGTTTTTTGGTTGGGGGAGCAAGTTAGTAGCGTGTTTTATAACTGAAATACATATATGGTTTGTGTACGGGAGGTTCTGAAGGCGTTTTGGGGTGCTAAAATGAAGGTTTTTCTTTTGCTGAGTTTTCTGGTGCAACGACTCTGAAAATACTAGTTTTGTCCATGAAATTTTCAAACTTCCTTTAAAACTTCAAAATACCATATCTCCCTCATTTCAAGGTCAAATTGGGTGATTCAAAAGGCTATCTTGGGTGTAATATCTCTTATCAAATGTGAATTTTAGGATCATCTAACATCTGATTCGGGTTGGGACAGCTGCTGTATTTTTACTTGTTTCGGGATTTAATCACTTTTTCTCACATTTTTGGAGCTCTGGAAGAGGCGATTTTTGAGGGAGTTTATATCTACTTCAGTGGGGTAAGTAAATCTAACTCTTATTTATGAGTATAATATGAATCTATCATTGATTTTGGCTTTAAATCAAGGAATCTTATAGAAGAAAAGAGGGATTTTAGCTTGAAAGATAAGAAAATACGTTTTGGGGGTTTAGGAAAAACTTTTATAAAGTAAAAAATAGATATTTTAACCCCGATTTAGATTTAATTTGAATGAAACATGTATATTTAGACTCGTATTGGAGTGGATATTCGGGATTTGTGAGGTTTGTTGGGTTCCGGGGTGGGGGCCCTGGTTGAAGTTTTGGTTGACTTTGTGTATTTGTATAAAGATTGAAACTTTTTTGTTTGGGGTTGTTTCCTATGGCTTTGACTGATGTTATTGAGTTGTTTTTTGCTAGATTCGAGTCGTTTGGAGGTATACGGGAAGGAATTTTAGAGTATTTATTTGGCTTGCTTGAGATAAGTGGCTTGCCTAGCTTTAGTTGAGGAAACTTTTCGTACTAATTGATATTGATTTCTACATGAGGGGATGATGTATAAATGAGGTGACGAGTATATATACATGCGCCATGGGTATTCTTGCTCGAGGTAGATTCTAGCTTATTCTATGCTTTGTTTAGTTGTGTATTCTACTTGAGTCTATATATTATTTGATTTATTGACTACTTGAGCACAATAAACCATTATAGAAAAATGTTGACACTATTGGTACCTTATTTTGAACATGTTGAATAAATCTTCAGACTTATGCTATACTTGAACTTGATTTTTATAATTGATGTAGATGGTCATGCCTTATCCGCAATTTTATTGTTATCATGCCCGTGTGCACTTTATTGGTGAGTTATGAGGATATGCCTCTTGATGACAATTTGTGATCTTGCATTGTTGTGATTATGGCACTTGTAGACATGTTGAGCAGATTGATTGTGATTATATTGTAAGCATGAGGTCTTTTCCGTGTGATTGTGATATATTATGGCACGAGGTTCTTTGCCATGCAATTGTGATTGGGGATGTTATCACAAGGTCTTTTCCATGTGATTATGTCTATTGTTGTTCGCGCGGGGCAAAACAAAGGGGGCGTTTTGCTAGAGTTTCCCACCTGGCGAAATAAGTGTGGTGATATGGTAAGGCCCTATAAAACTTCGCCAAGGAATTTAAAGTTTTCTGCTGCCTAGGTAGACATAAGAGTTTGAGGGCAGCAGGAAATATCGTCGCGGTACGGACTTTTTGGGTTGAAGAATGCACTGAGGAGTTGATGGAAATATTTGGCAGAAGAAGGCAATTATGCAGTCTGTTTCACGACCGTATAACCGTTTTGGGGGCCGCATAATCATCGCAGAGTTTAGCAGGGAGTTTGTCAAATTTTGAAAGGTCGTTTTGCGGTCCATTATGAGATTGCATAGTTGTTTCGCGGTCCGTATTTTCCGTTGCATATTTGGCCTGAAAAATTTTGTTGGGTCATTTTGTGACCGATTTTGCGGCCGCATAATTGGTATGCAGACCGCAGACTTGTCGCAGACCGGTTCAGTTCAGCCCAACTTTTGGGCATCATTTTCACGGTCCATTTTGTGGACCGCATATCTGTTATACTGTCCTTTCTGTGGCCACAGACCTGAGTTCGGAGGGTCTATTTTCTCTATTGTATAACCCGACCTATTTTGATAAATAGACTTTGGGGCTTATTTTGGTACATTTATGTGTTGATTCTAAAGAGAGGAAATTACATTTTAGAGAGAGAAGGAGGAAAACTAACATTCTAATCACATATTCTTGCACCAATCTTCAAGAATCAAGAAAATCCAATCACTAGATTATCATCTACCGAGTAAGTCCTACTCCTAAGCTTTCATGCAAGAGGTTACGGGTTACACACACACACACACACACACACACACACACACATATATATATATATATATATATATATATACACATTTATATATTCTTGCACCAATCTTCAAGAATCAAGAAAATCCAATCACTAGATTATCATCTACCGAGTAAGTCCTACTCCTAAGCTTTCATGCAAGAGGTTACGGGTTACACACACACACACACACACACACACACACACACACACACACACATATATATATATATATATATTGTGGGGTTGGAAGTAGGCCATGCATGTGACAATAGGATGTAGTATGTGGGGTTAATAAAATATTTTGGGTATTTGTTATTGATATTGGTTGGGGGAGGAAGGGTTTATAATTGTAGAGCTTTATAGTCTATTTTGCATGCTAGGTGTTTGACAAAATTCCTAAGAGAGTTAAACCATGTGAATCCTTTTAATTGTTATCCAACTTTCGCTATCTTCCTATAGATTGTTATTGATAATTTGTTGGGACGTTGTAGTAACCTAAGGAAAGCGCAAACAAGGTATGTTGGCTAAACTCCTCTCTTAGAATTGGAGCCCCACAATAGCCTTGTAAGTCTCGAGTTCCTCATTAGAAATTGATTGTCTCGAATAAGCCTTGTGTCAAATGATATATGCGTTTAATTTGTATTCCAAACATTCTTGGATGCCGAGTTCCTATTTGAGAAGGTGATTAAGCATGGATTGTGTTAATATGTTATAATTTGCAACTGTATCCTAATGAAAACTAACATGTCGAATTGTGCAAGAAATCACATGTGCCAAAGACATTTAATTTGGTTAGTTGCTCGAATGTGTATCTAAAGCCTTGAATAGAAATGCCTTGTTGTTAATAATCTATAAGGATGCTTGAAGGTAAAACAAGTGGGTTAGAGATATAAAGTGCGGCCAACGTGCTATGAATGGAAGTCATACTTGTGGTCAATAGAGCCTAGGGAATTAAATGATGTGAGAAAAGCGTATGAAATAGGCCTTGACTCAATTGTTCCAAACTGACTCGAAAATAGAATTGTCTAAAAGCTTACGTACCAAAGTTATGCCCAAATGTGGCTATTTTAATTAATTTTGTGCTTGTAAATACTTTCAATGTGTTTCAGCTCTTATGTCTTCATGAGTTGAAATTGTGTATTGCCCTTTTTTTTGGGGAAAAGTAACTCAAGAACAAATGGTGTGTTACATGTTCATGATTTTAACTTGTGCTTCGATTGACAATCATTTTACCTCATTTCTTCGAAAGAAATACATTATGTTTAAAGTCTTAACTGCTAATGCACTTGAAGTTGCGATTTCCGTGGAATTTTATTTGTTGGTATTTACAATGATGATCCATGAAAGTAATAAATAAAGGGAAGCATGAAATACGAAATTTGACCAAGTGCCAAGAATAATATTATAATTGTGGCCATAAGTGCTGATAAATTGAATAAATGTGAAGAAAGTATGATGTGAGATGACTAATAAAATAGGTAATGTCTCGGGTGAGGTGTCCTAGCCGATTGGGCCATGATCGCACGCCATATCGCACACATGATGGTGATTGTGCTGGAAATTGTTATTGTGGTTAATATCTCAAATAAGGCGGCCTAGCCAATCGGGCCGTGATCGGACTCTGTGTAAAAGTACGGCGGTATTGTGAATAATGGCATACCGGAATTAAAGAGCTCCCCACCTAAAACGTGGAAATTTACTTGAAAACCTATGTGGTTCTTAACTTGATGTTTTGGTATTGTTTGAGGCTTCTATTGAATTCATGATTTCTCCTCCCCCTCCCCCCTTGTATTATTATTCATTCTATTGAGATGGTGTTTATTTATACATACTAGTACTATTCCATATGTGCTAACGTCCCTTTTTCCTGGGGCACTGCATCTTCAATGGATGCAGGTGGTTCATCAGCGGGCAACTTCGGTCCTCATTACCATTCACTCCCTATTCAGCAGGTTTTGGTGAGTCCTACTCTATTCCGGGCTTTATATCATCTTACATTGTATTTTGTATTATGAGGTATAGTTAGGGCCTTGTCGTTGGTGCTTCCATTCTTCACTTACATTGTACTTAGAGGCTCCGTAGACAGGATGTGGGTGGTATTCGATGTTGGTATACTAGAAATGTCGGTATTTGGCAAACATGGTTTCATTATATCTATAAACTTGTAATAATTTGTAAATTATAAATGAAGATGCTAATGGAAATAAAATAGGAGTTGCTAATTAAATATTTTCAATTTTTGATTAATGGAATACACTCTTTATTCATGGAAGAATTTGGGTAGAAGGAAGTCTAACTGGCTTGCTCGGCCGGATTCACTCGGTTGGACATCGATCACTCTCCCCCAGTTTGGGGCGTGACAGATATGAACGTGTGGCGAAATAAGGGTGGTTTTTATTGATATTGAGCAAGCGTCGAAATAATTGTTGCATTGTGGGGACGTTATTCTATGGCATGGGGTGATTTTATTGATTATGTTTGTGTGGTGGTACGAGAGTGGCATTCTTAATTGTGCATCTGACTTCTTTATGTATGTCATGAATTTTTATATATTTTATTGCGTTGCATCTAATATGCTAATCTATGATTCTATTATTATTTGATGATTTGGTTGTTAAGATGGAATTACCTATGTGGAGTTGATATCTCGCATTTTTGTTGAGTTATTGGTAGCATATAAGATTGACGTGATAAGGAAGTTGTCATCATGCATTAAAATATTTGATTCTTGACAGGATTTCTTGAACGTGTTATTTGGTATTTGATACGGAATCGGATTATTTTGGGAACATATTTAAAGTCATGTATTAGTATTTGACACAAATTATATGGTGTGTACCTCTTTGTGAGTGGGGTTGGTGCAAGTTGTATTTGCTGAACATGTCTAATTGGTAAAGATTTTTTATTATCTCATCCCAATTGTGCACTTTTACTGTTGATATTCTTTATTTCGTAATTGTGTTTCTAGAATATTTCTATTTATTATGCATGTTATTAAGCTAATCAGGTTCTGCAAAGCGATTATCTTGTGACTTAAAACTCTCGTCACTACTTCTATGAGTACATAGAATCGGTTGTACTCATACTTCACTTAGCATCTTGTGTGTTAATTCTGGAGCTGATTAGTTATGGAAGACGAAGCCTTAGATTGAACAATACGCTGAGGAGTTGAAGGAAAATACTTGGCAGAAAAAGACATTTTTGCAGGCCGCGGAATGGCCGCATAGTGAAGCAGAAAATTGGGACACTTTTGGATGATGTTTCGCGGCCAATTATGCGACCGCAAAATGATTTTACAGGTCGCACATTGATCGTAGAACCATCATAGATATTTTTCAGAGGGGAGCGCTACAGTGCATTTTTCGACCGCAGAGAGGGTCTGCGGGCCACAAAAGCAGCATACTCAAGCAGTGGTGCCCAGTTCCGGAGGGTCATTTCGCGACCTATTCCGTGGATCGCAGAAGCATTGCGTAGTTGCATATGAGACTGTAGATTGTGTTCGGGGCTTCATTTTTCTATTTTTATAAACCCGTCCCTATTCTTATTAAACAATATTTGGGGAATTTTTAGAAGGTTCAAACTTAGATTTTTAGAGTGCGGGAAGTGCTCTAGAGTGTGAGAAGGATTCCTCAACTAATTTGTCCTCAATTTTTTGCTCAAATCCATGAAGATTAGCAAGGGAGACTCACTAGGTCTTCATCCTAGAGGTAAGATTCTACACCCTAAAACTCAATTTCAAAATTTGACTAGAAATGGGTAATTAATAAGATAATTCTTGGGTATGTGAGTTGTTTATTTTGCATGCATGTATTATCAAGGGATATAGGGAGATTGTTGAGATAAAAATGGTAAAAAATGGGTTGTGGGATGATGGAATCCTCCGTGAAAGGCCCTTGAAACCTTAATGCACACCTAGTATTTGACAAAATGCTCAAAGGAGATAGAACCATGAGTATCTTCTTAATTTTGGTTAAATTTGTTACATTTCTAAAATAGATTGAAGTTGCTCAAATTTTTGGAACATTTTAGAGTTTAAGGAAGCTCAAGTGAGATATGTTGGCTAAACTTGTCTCATAAAATTGAATTCTCACGATGTTCTTGTATGTCTCGAGTTGCCCAATATGAATTAATTTTTATGAATAAGTTCGGTGTCAAAGGATGACTTTATATGAAAATATTCAAAATGTGTTCCGGAAGATTCCTATCATGTTATGTTGTTCTTCGGGGACGTGTTCAAAATATAAGTATGTATTAAAATATTGTGACTTCAAGTCAAACCCAAATAGAAGTGATCATGTCAAATTGCGTAAGAAATCACATGTGCCTAAGACCCTAAATTGCTCAATGGTGTGATTAAAGTCTTGAAAAGAAATGTTTATTGTTGGCAATCCGGGTTAATGTTTGAAAGTAGAATAGTGAGTCTGAATTATGAAGTGCGACCAATGTGCCAAGAATGATTTTGCATTATGGACAATGATGCTAATAAAATGAATGACATGTAAAAGAATATGAATTGAGTGGTATACCCTTCTAATAATAAATGATTTGGGAGTATCGTCTAGCCACCGAGGAAGGCTAGGTTGGAACAGCCTAACCCTAAAACTACACGTTCCAGTGTAGGAATGATTGAGGGGTAAATCCCCTGCTAATGTGATGAGACTGTTTCCCCTTATATGGGATGAGATTGGTGTATTGAGATGTTTCCCCTTAAATGGGATGAAATTATTGCTAGCAAGATGTGATGTAATGTCGACCCACACGGCATTATTGTGAGACTGCTTAGTCGATCGGAGATCAGACGCCATGTCGTGCACATGGTGGTATTGTGAGTGTATGTCTCTAGGTAAGACGAATTAGCTGGTCGGTATGAGATCAGACTCCGTGCTAAAACACGGTGGTGTATCGGTGCTTAATATCTCTCAATTTAAATAAATGAAACTTACTCGATAATATACTTTTCCCTAACTTGACACCAAGTTATTGTTTGAGTCTCTTATCGATTTTATGCTTCATTATCCGTTTACAGTTACTTATTTTATTGAAATGGTGTTTAATTTTCATACTAGTACTATTCCATATGTACTAACGTCCCTTTTGCTAGGGACGTAGAATCTTCATTGGATGCAGGTGGTTCCATAGCAGGTGATAGTGGCCAGTGATAGCAGCAGACCCTCTCTAGTTAACTTGGTGAGTCCCACTTCATTTCGGGTGCAGTATCTCTTATCCTTGTACATAGTGTTTTGAGGTATAGTCGGGGCCTTGTTGTCAGCAGTGTCATAGCACCTTTTTGTTTCTTTTATAGGCTCCATAAACACCGTGTGGGCGGTATCTATTTTGTGAAAATTAAACTAAAAATGTTGTAATTATATCATTTGTTACACTTTAACTATGATTGTATGATGTACTGTTTTGAAGACTTCCTAATGACGTAACTAATGGAAATGAACTGATTGTTTTCACGTGACTTCTTACTAACTAATTAATGAAGTACATTCATCTCTTTTATTTTAGGGCGAGTTGGGTAGACGGTATTTTGCAGTCTTGCTTGCCTGAGGTAACTCTGTTAAGCGCTAATATCAAAGCCTAAGGTTTTAAAGTGTCCTAGCATGTCTCGGAGATGCGTCTAGTAGAGCCCGTCTTACCGGTGTGTTGTCGACCACATCTATAATTAGGAGGCTACTTGGGCATTTAGGAATAATACCATTCTTTGATGATATCGATCGTGTCATAAAGTTGATTGTTAGGTTGTTCCTCCTTTAACTCGTGCATTGCTCTAATTTTCAGTATATGGAGCCCAGGAAGAAAGCAAGAACTGGCCAAGGAGCCAATGCCACCCCAGGACCCTTTACTTGATGATGCGGGTGAATACCCGGGGGTGGGAATATTCCCCCGACTACCATATTGGTTGATTCCACTACACCTGGACAGACCGCAACGGTCCCTGCACCTACTAAGAGTGCAACGCTCCCCCAACTGATGTTCCAGTTCCACCTCCAGCCCCATCTCCCGGTGTATCTAATGGAGATCTTAGGGGAGCCATACAGATGTTGGCTCAAATAGTGGCTTCCTAGGCCCAGAAATCAGATGTTGCACCCACTTCTTCTAGTCAGCCAGGGGATTCCACTAGTTCCAGGGTGAAGAGAGTCCTCCAGTTGGACCCTCCAGTGTTCACAGGTACTGATCCTGAGGAGGACTCTCCGGATTTTATTAACGAGATGCAGAAGACCCTTTGATTTATGCGTGCTACTGAGACGGAGGGAGCAGATTTGGCCTCCAACCACCTGAAAGGGGTGGCTTATTCTTGGTTTGAGATGTGGGAGGACTCCCATGAGGTGGGGAGCCCACCAGTGAGGTGGAGTGAGTTTGTTGATGCTTTCATTGATCATTTCTTGCCTGCCGAGGCTAAGGCAGCCCGTGCTAGCTGAGTTTGAGAACCTGAAATTGGGGAGCATGAGTGTGTGGAAGTATCATATGAGATTTGCGCGCCTATCCAAATATGCCATCTACACGTTGCCTACTACGGAGGCTAGAGTGCGTCGGTTTGTGCAGGGCCTTAGCCCTTTGGTTATTAATGAGGCCGCTACAACTGCCTTGAACTCTGATATGAACTATGGTAAGATGGTGGCATTTTCTCAAACCATAGAGACCTGCAAGCTGAAGAATAGAATGGAGCGAGAGAGTAGCAACAAGGCCCGGTTAGCGGGAAACTTCAGTGATACTTCTTGTAGTGGTGGTCGTAGGACAAATTTTTAGGGGAGGGTCATCAAGGCCTTCCCAGTCTTTTGCTCAGTCGTCAATCAGTGCTCTGCCATAAGGGCCCAGTCAGTAGCAGCGAATCTATTTTAGGCCGAGCCAGAGCAATAAGGGATCCTACCAACAGGGTCAGTCTGGTGGGAGATTTCAGCAGCAGTGGAGGCCTTCATGCCCTAGGTGCGGGAAGATGCACTTTGGGACCCACTACATGGACCAGCCCATATGCTACAGGTGTGGTATGAGGGGTCATGTTCATAGGGATTATCGTCCGTCTCACCAGAGCATGGGCAAGGGTACAACACAACCAGCTAGTTCTGTAGCTACTACATCTGCAACATCTCCTCCAGCTCGAGGCACCCCGACACCTGTAGGGCGTGGTGAAGGTAGGGGTGGTACACATATTTCGGGAGAACCTAGCCACTTCTACGCTCTGAGGGGTCGCCAGAGTTCAGAGGCTTCTCCAGATATTGTCACATGTATATTGACTGTCCAATCTCATGATGTGTATGCTCTTATTTATCCCGGTTCCACCTTGTCCTATTTCACTCTCTATGTTGGTATGGAATTTGGGATAGAACCGGAACGGCTCCAAGAGCAGTTCTCTGTATCTACTCTTTTTGTCTAGTCTATTGTGGCTACACGAGTTTATAGGAATTGTGTTGTCACGGTACGTGGTCAGAACACCATGGCTAATCTCATTGAATTTGGGATGGTTGATTTTGATGTAATAATGGGGATGGATTGGCTTTATTCATGTTTTGCCTAGCTTGATTGTTGAACCAGAACCGTTAGGTTTGAATTTCGACATGAGTCGGTGATTGAATGGAAGGGGGTGATGTGGTGCCAAAGGGTAGGCTTATTTCTTAACTTAAGGATACAAATATGATTAAAAAGGGGTGTATCTACCATTTGGTCCGGTTACGACACCGATGTTGAGGCACCTACACTTGAGTATGTGCCTGTTGTGAATGAATTTTCAAAGGTGTTTCTGGGTGAGCTCCCTGAGATCCCGCCAGACAGGGATATTGATTTTGGGATTGATGTGATGCCAGGAATGCAACCCATATATATTTTTGCCCTACAGGATGGCACCAGCAGAATTGAGGGAGATAAAGGAATAATTGAAAGATTTGTTAGAGAAGGATTTCATCTGGTCGACTGCGTCGCCTTGGGGCGCACCAGTTCTATTTGTAAGAAAGAAGGATGGTTCGCTAAGAATGTGTATTGACTATCGG
Source organism: Nicotiana knightiana (assembly GCA_005239525.1). Lineage (NCBI taxonomy): Eukaryota > Viridiplantae > Streptophyta > Magnoliopsida > Solanales > Solanaceae > Nicotiana > Nicotiana knightiana. The sequence continues at coordinate 7,855 of ML399084.1, read as the reverse complement.
CAGCTCAACAAGGTTACAATCAAACATAAGCTTGCTGCCAAGGATAGATGACTTGTTTGATCAATTATAGGGTGCTAAGTACTTCTACAGGATCTATTTAAGGTCTGGGTATCACCAGTTGAAGATCGGGGAGTAGGATATTTCGAAAATAGCTTTCAGGATCCGATATAAGCACTTTGAATTTCTTGTAATGTCTTTTGGGCTAACGAATGCCCCCGCAGCTTTCATGGATCTTATGAATCGAGTCTTCAAACCTTTCCTCGACTCCTTCGTGATTGTGTTTATTGACAATATACTTGTTTATTCGCGAAGTCGGGAGGACCATGTCGATCATCTCAAGGTAGTTTTTCATGACCTATATCAGCACAAGTTGTATGTAAAGTTTTCGAAATGTGAGTTTTGGCTTGTATCTGTCACGTTCTTAGGTCATGTCGTCTCTAGAGAAGGATTTAAGGTTGACCCACGAACAATTTTAGTCATGAAGAATTGGCCTAGACCTACTACTCCCACAGAGATTCACAGTTTATTGGGCCTAGATGGATATTACAGGAAGTTTTTGGAGGAGTTCTCTACTCTTGCCTCTCTATTGACCAAATTGACACAGAAGGCGATTAAGTTCCAAAGGTCAGATGCTTGTGAAATGAGCTTCTAGGAGTTGAAATCGAGATTGACTACGGCACCAGTGTTGACCATACAAAAGGGTACAGATGAGTTTGTGGTATATTATGAAGCTTCAAGAATCGGACTTGGGTGTACATTAACGCAACATGGAAAGATGGTAGATTATGCATCTAGGCAACTCAAGAATCATGAAAAGAACTATCCAACACATGACTTAGAGCTTGTAGCGATGGTCTTTGCATTGAAGAATTGGCGTCATTATTTGTATAAGGTCCATGTGGATACATTCACGGACCATAAGAACCTCCAATATTTTAAAATAAAAGGAATTGAATCTGAGACAGAGAAGATAGCTTGAGTTACTCAAGGATTACGACATTGATATCCTATATCATTCGGGGAAGGCAAATGTGTGGAGGATGATCTTAACCGGAAATATATGGGTAGTTTGGCTCACTTGGAGACATATCAAAGGCTGTTGGCCTAGGAGGTTCATTGGTTGGCTAGTTTGGGAGTTCGTCTTGCGGACTCTAGTGAAGGAGGAGTAATTGTGCAAAATAGGCTGAATCATCGCTTGTTTTGGAAGTCAAAGAGAAGCAATACAACGATCCATTGTTAGTACAATTGAAGTAGGGGATTCATAAACATAAGACTATGGATTTTTCTCTCGACATGGATGATGGTACACTAAGGTACCAAGGGCGGCTATGTGTTCCGAATGTAGATGGTCTCTGGGAAAGAATCATGATTGAGACTCACGCTTTTAGGTATTCTGTATACCCGGGATATACAAGGATGTATCGTGATCTCAAGGAAGTTTATTGGTGGAATGACATGAAGAGGAATATAGCGGACTTTGTGGCAGGATGTCCGAGTTGTCAGCAAGTAAAGGCCGAACACCAACGGCCCGGTGGGTTGGCGCAGAACATAGAAATTCCAATGTGGAAATGTGAAATGACTGATATGGACTTTGTGGTAGGACCGTCGCACACTCCATGCGATTTTGACTCAATTTGGGTGATTGTGGATCGACTTACGAAATCAGCACACTTCTTGCCAGTTAAATCTACCGACACAGTGGAACAATATGCTTAGTTATATATCAAGGAAATAGTCATGTTGCATGGCACTCCAGTTTCTATTATCTTAGATCGAGGGGCACAGTTCACGGCTAATTTTTGAAAGAAAATTCAGCAAGGTTTGGGTACCCAGGTAAAAATCTTAGTACAGCCTTCTACGCACAGACTGACGGGCAGGCAGAACGAATTATTCAAACGCTTGAGGATATGTTGCGCGCTTGTGTTCTTGATTTCAAGGGTATTTGGGATGACCATTTGCCACTAATAGAAATTGCCTACAATAATATTCATCATGATAGTATCCATATGGCATTGTTCGAGGCTTTATAGGATAGGAGATGTAGATCTCCCATCGGATGGTTCAAAATTAGGGAAGCAGAGTTGATAGGGCCAAACCTCGTGCATCGGGCTATGGAGAAAGTTAATACCATTAAGGAGCGGTTGAAAACTGCCCAAAGTCATCAGAAGTCTTATTCGGATGTTCGTCGCAGAGAAGTTCAAAGAAGATAATTGGGTATTCTTGAAGGTTTCCCATATGAAAGGCATAATGCGGTTCGGTAAGAAAGGAAATTGACTCCGAGGTATGTCGGACCATACAGAATCATTCAGAGGACCGGTTAGGTGGCATACAAGGTAGAACTACCTCCAGAGGTGTCATTAGTGCACCAGGTGTTCCATGTGTCCATGTCGAAGAAAGTGGTTGGAGATCTGTCGCTTATTGTCCCAGTTGAGACTATTGAGGTTAATGAAGAATTGACTTATGAAGAATTTCCAATTTCCATTCTTGATAGGTAAGTTCCAAAGTTGAGGAACAAAGAGATTTCCTCCGTAAAAATACTATGGCGGAACCAACAAGTTGAAGAGGCCACATGGGAAGCCGAGGAAAAAATGAAGAAGAAGTAATCTAATCTATTTGAATAGGTATCTAATTGCATCTATGATGATGAGAGCTAAATTTCAGCAAATTATGATTTTCCCTGTACAACTTGTATTAAGAATACTCCCTCTTGGAAATGTTTATGGTGTTGTTGCCGGTGTTGTTTCTGTATTATTTTGTATCGTTATATTGTGGTTGTGGTGTTAGGATTGGTTTCTGGGATTCTCTTACAGGTGGATAGGCCCAGTTACAGGGTAAACTCTGGCAAAAATTTTGGAAATTCGGAGAGTTAGAAAATTTGGAAATGATGTTGTGTAGTGTAGCAGCTGAGTCACATTAAATGCTAGTGGTGAACTTTGACCATCATTCGAGGAAGAATGATCTTTAGTGGGGAGGATGTAAGGCCCCGTAAAATTTTACCTAAAACTCGGGGTTTCGTGGTGTCGAGTAGGCGTATGCGTTAATGACTTTTTGGTTTGAACAGTACGCTTGGGAGTTGAAGGAAAATGCTTGGCAGAAAAAGACATTTTTGAGGCCCACTAAGCGTGCGGGCCGCAGAATAGACGCAGAGTGAAGCATAAAACTGGTCAACTTTTGGATGATATTTCGCGGCCAATTATGCTACCGCAAAAGGATTTCGTAGAACCAACATGGAATTTTTTTGAAGCGGAGTTTTGTGGTGCATTATGCGACCGCAGAGTGGGTATGCGGGCCAAAAAATGGGTAAATACCCAGACAGTGATGCCCAGTTTCGGATGGCCATTTCACGGTCCATTTTGCGGACTACAGAAGCATTGTGCGGTTGCATATTCAGGACTTCATTTTTCTGGTCTTATAAACCCTACCCTATTCTTATAAAACAATATTTGGGGACATATGAGAAGGTTAAAACTTATATTTTTAGAGTGGGGGAAGTGCTCTAGAGTGTAAGAAGGATTTCTCAACTAATTTGTCCTCAATATTTGCTCAAATCCATGAAGATTAGCAAGGGAGACTCACTAGGTCTTCATCCTAGAGGTAAAATTCTACACCCTAAACCTCAATTTCAAAATTTAACTAGAATGGGTAATTAGTAAGATAATTCTTGGGTATGTAAGTTGTTTATTTTTCATGCATGTGTTATCATGGGATGTAGGGAGATTGTTGAGCTAAAAATGGTAAAGAACGGGTTGTAGGATGATGGAATCCTCCATGAAAGGACCTTGAAACCTTAATTCACGCCTAGTATTTTCTAAATTGCTCAAAAGAGCTAGAACCATGAGTATCTTCCTAATTTTGGTTAAATTTGTTACATTTCTAAAATAGATTGAAGTTGCTAAGATATTCAGAATATTTTAGAGTTTAAGGAAGCTCAAGTGAGGTATGTATTCTAAACTTCTCTCTTAAAATTGAATTTCCACGATGTTCTTGTATGTCTCGAGTTTCCCAATATGAATTAATTTTTATGAATAAGTTCGGTGTCAAAGGATGACTTTATATGAAAATATTCAAAATGTGTTCCGGAATATTCCTATCATGTGATGTTGTTCTTCGGGGACGTGTTCAAAATATAAGTATGTATTAAAATATTGTGACTTCAAGTCAAACCCAAATGGAAGTGATCATGTAAAATTGCATAAGAAATCACATGTGCCTAAGATCCTAAATTGCTCAATGGTGTGATTAAAGTCTTGAAAAGAAATGTTTGTTGTTGGCAATCCGGGTTAATGTTTGAAAGTAGAATAGTGAGTCTGAATTATGAAGTGCGACCAATGTGCCAAGAATGATTTTGCATTATGGACAATGATGCTAATAAAATGAATGACATGTAAAAGAATATGAATTGAGTGGTATACCCTTCTAATAATAAATGATTTGGGAGTATCGTCTAGCCACCGAGGAAGGCTAGGTTGGAACAGCCTAACCCCAAAACTACACGTTCCAGTGTAGGAATGATTGAGGGGTAAATCCCCCTGCTAATGTGATGAGACTGTTTCCCCTTATATGGGATGAGATTGGTGTATTAATATGTTTCCATTAAATGGGATGAAATTATTGCTAGCAAGATGTGATGTAATGTCGACCCACATGGAATTGTGGTGAGACGGCTTAGCCGATCGGACTGATATCGGACGCCATGCTGCGCACATGGTGGTATTGTGAGTGTATGTATCTAGGCGAGACGGCTTAGCCGGCCGGGCTGAGATCGGAGTCCGTGCTAAAACACGGTGGTGTATCAGTGCTTAAGATCTCCCAATTTAAATAAATGAAACTTACTCGAAATATACTTTCCCTAACTTGACACCTTGTTATTATTCGAGTCATTTATTAATTTTATTTTTCATTCTCCCTTTACTGTTACTTGTTTTATTGAAGGGGTGTTTAGTTTTCATACTGGTACTATTCTATATGTACTAACATCCCTTTTGCTGGGAGCCTGCATCTTCTATGGATGTAGGTGGCTCCATAGCAGGCGATAGTGGCCAGTGATAGCAGTACACCCTCTCTTCAGCTGACTTGGTGAGCCCCACTTTATTTAGGGGTCCAGTATCACTTGTCCTTGTACATAGTGTTTTGAGGTATAGACGGGGCCTTGTTGCCGGCACTGTCATAGCACCCTTTTTTTTGTCTATTAGAGGCTTCGTAGACACGGTGTGGATGAGATCTGTTTTGGGAAAGTCAAACTAAAAATATTTGTAATTGTATCATATGTTCCCCTTTATCTATGATTATACGATGTACTATTTTAAAGACTTGCTAATGACGTAACTAATGGAAATGAAATGGTGTTGTTCACATGACTTCTTACTGACTAATTAATGAAGTGCATTCTTCTCTTCATTTGTGGGTGAGTTAGGTAGACGGTACTGTACAGGTGTAAAGACCCGGCCGGTCGTTCCATTAGATTAGCCCCGTTTCCCCCATTTCTGCTTTATCATATGTTTCTTAGCCTATTTTTGTTGTGTTGGGTCGATTGGTTCGGGTTCGGAGTGGTCGTGGTGAGAACTGAGACACTTAGTCTCTTCAATTGGATTAATAGTTGGAAAAGTCAACTAGGAGTTGACTTATTGGTAAACGACTTCGGATTGTAGATTTTATGGCTCGGATGCTTCATTAGATAATTTGGGAATTAGGAGTGTGTTCGAAATGTGGTTTTGATCTCCGGTGTAGAATTAGGCTTGAATTGGCGAAGTTGAGTTTTTGGCGATTTCCGGTCGGTAGTGGAAAGTTAGTTATCAGGGTGGGAATGGAATTCTGGAAGTTGGAACAAGTTCATAATGTCATTTTGGATATGCGTGCAAATTTTCAGGTCAATCGAATGTGTTTTGGATGGTTTCGGCATCTTTGTTGAAATTTAGAAATTTTAAAGCTCATAGGCTTGAATTCGATGTGATTTTGGTGTTTTTGCATTGTTTTTGGTGTTTCGAGGGCTCGACTAAGTTTGCATGAGGTTATGGGATGTGTTGGTATGTTTGGTTGAGGTCCCGAGGGCCTCAGGTGTGTTTCAGGTGGTTAACGGACAAACTTTTGGCTTAAAAACTTGGCAGATTTTTGTTGGTGTAAGTTTCTGGTTTCCTTCTACGCGATCGCGGGAGGAAGTTAGCGATCGCATAGGCCTAGCTGGGGATGGCAGGATTTTTGTTATACGCGATCGCGTGGCAGAGGTCGCCATCGCGTGAGTGTGAGGTTGTTGTGCAGTGCGATCGCGTGGTGTTGTTCGTGTTCGCGTAGAGTTGAAGGGCGCGTGAGGGGGCTGAGCCATTGTTCTTCGCGATCGCGTGGGTTTATGTCCTGCTGAATCGCGATCGCGTGTGTATGTCTGTAATCGTGTAGGGTAATTTTATAGGGCAGCAGACTTGTTCTTCGTGATCGAGTGGGAACTCCCGCGATCGCAGTGAAGAAAGACCTAGCAGACAGTTTAAGTTTCAAGAACGTGAATTTTTGGCCATAACTCAATATTCCATTAGAGAGCTCGGGAGAAGGAGAATTTGGACAAGATTTTCAGTGAGATTCTTGTGGTAAGTGTTCTTCAATCACTTTTGGTTTAATTTCATGAATTAGTCTTGATTTTTATCATGTAATTTGACGAATCAAAGTAGAAATTGGGGGAAAATGGGAGGAAGAATTGGAAATTTCTTTTGATGATTTTAGTGGGAAATTGAGGTCCGATTTTGGTAAATTTGGTATGGGTAGACTCGTGGTGGAATGAGGATTCTAGTTTTGTCATTTTTATCAATTTCCGAGATGTGGTCCCGGGGCTCGGGTTTTGGCCAATTTCGGGAATTTTGCCTAAAATTGGTAGTTTTCGATTGGGCCTTGTTCCATTAGCGTATATTGATAATGTTAATCTGATTTTGTTTAGATTCAGAGCAGTCGGAAACTGATTCGAGAAGCAAGAGCATTGCGGATTAGTATTTGGGCCGGGTTGAGGTAAGTAATGACTATAAATCTTGTCCTGAGGGTATGAAACCCCGGACTTCGTATTTTCTCACTAATTGTTTTAGAGTGGCGCACATTCCAGATAGAGAATGTGTAGCATGCACTGATTTTTGGATTTGGACTTGGTCCTTTCCGCGGCAACTATTGAGTTGCGCATTTTACTCTAAATCATATGTTAAATTGTGTTCTAAAACTATTGCTATATTTGGGTTGTAAGCCACGTTTGGGGCCTTGCGCCGACTTGTTTAGACCCTTTAGGGGATTTTTACTACTATTTCCTCACTGTGTTGATTTATGATTTACACTCAGTCATATTATGCTTAACTTAATCGAAACACAGCTTTATTTACACTATTTGAGTTATAAAATGATGTTTTTGGGTCGAGTACCCCGATTTACTGATAGCCCGAGGGGCTTACTGAGAGTTTCTGACTGAGTGAGGCCGAGGGCCTATTGTGAGGATATGAGATGCCATGAGTTGGCTTGATTTTTAGCGCTTGGGCTGAAGGAGCCCCTCCACAGTCTGTACACACCCCCAGTGAGCGCAGGTACCTACTGAGTGCGAGTGCCGAGTGCCGAGTCACGAGTGATTGGGAGGCATGAGTGACAATGAGGTTGCCTGATGGGATGATACTGAGTGATTGTGAGGTATGCTGAGTGATGTTCTGCCCGAGGGGCGATTTATGATTCATGTTTTGGCCCAAGGGGCTATTATGATTTATTTCATTTTACACTAAACTCTTCGGGTATTTTTATTTCTGAAATTGTTGCAAAACACATTTTTCAAAGGATTTTGCTGAAATTGGCTTTTAAAGCATGTTGATTTCATATATATATATATATATATATATATATATAT
>ML399081.1:0-20200 GCA_005239525.1 Nicotiana knightiana | reverse complement strand
CTTTAACCCGCAATCCACAATATCTTATATCTCTTTTGGGGGGTAGAAAAGGGGTGTGACAAGCCCTCGAAATCAGGTTCTCCGATTTCGACCGTATACAAGTATATAATAATAATTGAATTAATTGACTTGGTTCCAAGATAAATATTCTTATATATTTAATGGATTTTTCAATACAAATATAATATCTAGACAAAAGCTACTGGATTCACGATAACCCGTAATTATTGTGCTTGATCCGCCCCTGGCATCCGGTCTAATTTGTACATACCTCGACTATTTCATCAGTTATCTGCTACCAATTCTGGGTGTTTGGCCACCGAGACTCAAACATGAGGATGCAAAGAGTTTACAAAACAATTTTTTTTATCGACTAAAATTTGAACCCTAACCTTTCATGAATTTCATTTGCTAATATTGTTTAATGTCAATTCCCCGATGTGATCTTATTTGTGGCTGCTAGACCATGTGTACTATAAGGAGATTGGTTGTTATACTGATCCAACGCTAATAAATTAGACATACTCGCATTTGTGCATGTTGTACCCACTAGAAAACTACTCCACTAGGTCGACTTCCTTTTCAATATATTAAAAAAAATACTGTGCATGCATTTTATGTGGCCGGTCTTTCTTTCCCTTTTTCTATCGAAAGATCTTTTTTGACGCGCTATCGCTATAAAGGTTACAACCTAGGCATTCAAAAGCAACTGCCTTTCGCCCAACATGATCACGAACGAAGACAGAGAATTGCGTAGATAGGAGGACGAAACGAACCACTTGTCCTGATCGAAACGATTGAAGAAAGAAAGAGAATGGTGGCTCCTTTCGCCCAGGGGACAACAATAGATCTCCGCGTCCTGCCAGTTCGCTAAGTAGACTCACTCTACCGAGGGGCAACAAAGGCTGGAACTCTTCCCTTAAGCAAATAGAGAACCAGGGGACCCACCGGGTCCCTGCCTTATAAAAGGCTTATGGATGAAATTTCTAAGGAGAAATTAGAACTGGCCTTTGATGGAATAAAAAAAAGGAGAGACTGGTAGAGCTCATCTTTGTCAGCGGCATTCTCCCTTCTATCTATCTTGAATTGAATTATGGAGGTGCAATTTATTTGGAGGAGGTGGGTTCGAGAAGAAAAGCCATGTACTATTATATGGTGTAATTCTAGATCTCATGCTAATTTTTCTATTTTTCTATTTTTCTAGTTAAAATGGATTGGTCGTACCTATCCAATCAATAATTGTTTATGACTGACTCGCTATTCACTCGGTTTTTGGGTCATAATCATTATGTAGGAGAGATGGCCGAGTGTTTTAAGGACGAAGGATGGCCAGGCCCCGGTTCCCAGGGTTAGGGTATTCCCTATTATGAGCTTACTCAGATCAAAACTATAATCAATTCGCACCTGACTGTGATAGCCCTCTCCATACCTTATTGGAACTTTGTAACTAGTGGCCGGTTTCCCGTCGCGTCAGCCTTTTCCCAGTGCGCGGAGCCCCAACGTAATGAAGTTAGTTGTAGCGCAAACTTAAGCTAGTACCTTTAATGAAGGTCCTAGAATTAATTCTCCTTTATTCGTTCACCATATACAATAATATAAGTGGGTCTCTACTCCACTGACTTTGGAAAAACTATAGTTTTCTTTATCCCACCCACCAGTATTAAAGGGAAAAATTACTAGGGAGACGAAAAAAGAGGTATTGCTAGAGTGTGCTTCTTATTAAGTAATTCTGAAGCATCAAGATCCTTATAAATTAAGTAATAAAGAGTAGTGGGAAAAAAATTAATTTGAAGAGTAGAGCTAGGTCTTGTGTCTTGCTTAGCTATGGACCAATATATACATTGCCTGGTACAAGTGTTGAGAACAAATGTAGAGGAAAAATAATTAAGTCAACCTTCTTTTTCTACTCTTTATCAGTGTTGGTAAATGGATAAAATTGAACATAAATTTATCTCCCTGACACCCTAACGTCTAAGATTTCATTATCATAAGTTAAATGGGAGTTCTCATTTTATCATAATTTACTGCTAAATCTACACTGTCCTGGTTTGAAATCCTGAGAGATTTCAATATCCATTTTTTTAAGGTTCATTACAGGATTGAGCGACCATTGCTAGATCAGTTGTCCTACGTTGCTTATTTATATAGTGATATTAAAAATACTTGAAAAGGTTAGTTGAATCTTAATATGAAATAAAGATGTTTCTATATTTCTATCCTGTGTGTAATAACCTATGGAATTCGGCTTATGTCTATCCTTTATTAAGGATATTTTGTTTACTCTCTCTAGATGTGCTTGCTTGGCAAATGCGCAATTCAGTGAAACACCATTTTCTGAGATGTGATGTTACCTTCCACCCTTTTTTTTTTGTGTGTGTGTTGATATGTCCCGTGTTTCTAATAGTACATGTTTTCTTCCTTAATTTCTTAATAGGTACAGAGAAATATATCGCAAATTCAGTCTCTAATACTAAGGACCACTCAATTCATAATTAAATAAGCCGGACAAGTTATTGGCATAATTTTAAGTTTAAACTACAAAAGATAAACTTTTTACAATTTATACAACAAATTAATAGGGGAAGCTGATGGCAACTCCTAATGGTATTGTCTTCCATCCACATCCCCTAAAGTTAGTTCTCCCAACAATTTGTAGGGGAGTAATAAAGAAAATGCAGAAAAAAAAAAGTTACCAATATTGAATTTTACACCAATCCAATAAATGTATAACACGTGCCCTTAGGCACACTGCTATTAGTAAACTATAGTTAATCAATACATACATGTTTTTAATCCAAAATATTACTTAACCGTGATAAACTTTTACGGATACAGAAGTTGTGATATGCTTCCAACTGCTGGCATGAAAATGCCATCAGAGCGATTCAAAGGGACGGGATGAAACAAACAGATTACCAATATTCTGAGTAAGCTTTACGAAATAGTTTTGTAAAGGCAAAATGGATGGTTGGATTCGATATATGTCTATCCACTCTTAAGGACATGTTGTTTACTCTCTCTAGATGTACTTGCTTGGCAAATGTGCAATTCAGTGACACCATTTTCTGAGATGTGATGTTATGTTGCTCCCTTTTTCTGTGTGTGTTGAATGTTGATATGTCCCGTGTTTCTAATAGTACATGTTTTCTTCCTTAATTTCTGAATAGATACAAAGAAACATACCATAAATTCAGTCACTATTACTAAGGACCACTCAATTAATAACTAAATGAGTCGAACAAGTTGTTGGCATAATTTTATATTATAAACTACAAAAGATAAACTTTCAACAATTTATACAACAAATTGATAGGGAAAGCTGATGGCAACTCCGAATCGTATTTGTCTTCCATCCATATCCTTTAAAGTTGGTTTTTTCAACAATTTGTAGGGGAATAAAAAAGCAATTGCGAATTTATTTTTTTTACAAATATTGGATTTTACACCAATCCAATGAACGTATAACACATGTTCTTAGGTACACTGCTATTAGTAAACTATAATTAATCAATACACACATATTTTTATTCTAAAATATTACTTAACCATGGTAAACTTTTACGGACACAGAAGTTGTGATATGCTTCCAACTGCTGGCATGAAAAATCATCAGAGCGATCCAAAGGGACGAGATGAAACAAACAGAGTACCAATATTCTGAATAAGATTTACGAAAGTTTTGTAAAGGTAAAATGGTGGTAGAATTCGATATATGTCTATCCTCTCTTAAGGATATGTTGGTTACTCTCTCTAGATGTACTTGCTTGGCGAATGTGCAATTCAATGAAACACCATTTTTTGAGATGTGATGTTATATTGCTCCCTTTTTTTGTGTTGAATGTTGATATGTCCCGTGTTTCTAATAGTACATGCTTTCTTCCTTAATTTCTTAATAGATACAGAGAAATATATCGTAAATTCAGCCCCCAATACTAAGGACCACTCAATTCACAACTAAATAAGCCAGACAAGTTGTTGGCATAATTTTAGGTTTTAAAGTACAAAAGATAAACTTTTCACAATTAATACAACAAATTGATAGGGGAAGCTGATGGCAACTCCTAATGGTATTGTCTTCCATCCAAATCCCCTAAAGTTAGTTATTTCAACAATTTGTAGGAGAATAATAAAGTAAATGCAGAAAAAAATAATTACCAATATTAGGTTTTACACAAATCCAATGAATGTATAACACGTGTCCCTAGGTACATTGCAATTAGTAAACTATAGTTAATCAAAACACACATATTTTTATTCTAAAATATTACTTAACTATGGTAAACTTTTACGGACACAGAAGTTGTGATATGCTTCCAACTGCAGGCATTAAAAGCCATTCAGAGCGATCCAAAGGGACGAGATAGAGCGATCCAAAGGGACGAGATGAAACAAACAGAGTACCAATATTATGAGTAAGCTTTACGAAATAGTTTTGTAAAGGCAAAATGGATGGTAGGATTCGATATATGTCTATCCTCTCTTAAGGATATGTTGTTTACTCTCTCTAGATGTACTTGCTTGGAAAATATACAATTTAGTGAAACACTATTTTCTGAGATGTGATGTTACATTGCTCCCTTTTTTTTTGTGTGTGTGTTGAATGTTGATATGTCCTGTGTTTCAAATAGTACATATTTCTTTCTTAATTTCTAAATAGATACAGAGAAACATAACGTAAATTCAGTCCCAAATACTAAGGACCACTCAATTCATAACTAAATGAACCGGACAAGTTGTTGGCATAATTTTAGGTTTTAAACTATAAAAGATAAACTTTCCACAATCTATACAACAAATTGATAGGGGAAGCTGATGGCAGATCCTAATGGTATTGTCTTCCATCCACATCCCCTAAAGTTAGTTCTTTCAACTATTTTGTAGGGGAATAATAAAGCAAATGCAGAATTTTTTTTTACCAATATTGGGTTTTACACCAATCCAATAAATGTATAACACATGTCCTTAGGGAAACTGCTATTAGTAAACTATAGTTAATCAATACACACATGTTTTTATTCCAAAATATTACTTAACCATGGTAAACTTTTACGGACACAGAAATTGTGATATGCTTCCAACTGCTGGAATGAAATGCCATCAGAGCGATCTAAAGGGGCGGGATGAAACAAACAGAGTACCAATATTCTGAGTAAGCTTTACGAACTAGTTTTGTAAAGGAAAAAAGGGTGGTAGGATTAGATATATGTCTATCCTCTCTTAAGGATATGTTGTTTACTCTCTCTAGATGTACTTGCTTGAAAAATGTGCAATTCAGTTAGACACCATTTTCTGAGGTGTGATGTTACATTGCTCCCTTTTTTTATATGTGTGTGTTGAATGTTGATATGTCCCGTATTTCTAATAATACATATTTTCTTCCTTAATTTCTTAATAGATATAGAGAAACATACCGTAAATTGAGTAGCTAATACTAGGGACCACTCAATTCATAACTAAATGAGCCGGACAAGTTGTTGGCATAATTTTAGATTTTAAACTACAAAAGATAAACTTTTCACAATTTATACAACAAATTGATAGGGGAAGCTGATGGCAACTCCTAATGGTATTTTCTTCCATCGACATCCCCTAAAGTTAGTTCTTTCAAGGGGAATAATAAAGCAAATGTAGAAAAATATTACCAATATTGAGTTTTACACCAACCCAATGGAAGTATAACACGTGTCCTTAGGTACACGGCTATTAATAAACTATAGGTAATCAATACACACATATTTCTATTCTAAAATATTACGTAACCATGGTAAACTTTTACGGACACAGAAGCTGTGATATGCTTCCAACTGCTAGCATGAAATGCCATCAGAGCCATCCAAAGAGACAGGATGAAACAAAGAGAGTACCAATATTCTGAGTAAGCTTTACAAACTAGTTTTGTAAAGGCAAAATGGATGGTAGGATTCGATATACGTCTATCCTCTCTTAAGGATATGTTGTTTACTCTCTCTAGATGTACTTGCTTGGCAAATGTGCAATTCAGTGATACACCATTTTTTGAGATGTGATGTTATGTTGCTCCTTTTTTTTGTGTGTGTTGAATGTTGATATGTCCTGTGTTTCTAATAGACCATGTTTTCTTCCTTAATTTTTGAATAGATATAGAGAAACATACCATAAATTCAGTCCTTAATACTAAGGACCACTCAGTTCATAACCAAATGAGCCGGACAAGTTGTTGGCATAATTTTAGATTTTAAACTACAAAAAATAAACTTTTCACAATTTATACAACAAATTGATAGGGGAAGCTGATGGCAACTCCTAATGGTATTGTCTTCCATCCACATCCCCTAAAGTTAGTTCTTTCAACAATTTGTAGGGGAATAATAAAACAAATGCAGAAAATAATTACCAATATTGGATTTTACACCAATCCAATGAATGTATAACACGTGTCCTTAGGTATACTGCTACTAGTAAACTATAGTTAATTAATACACACATGTTTTTATTTCAAAATATTACTTAACCATGGTAAAATTTTACGGACACAGAAGTTGTGATATGATTCTAACTGCTGGCATGAAATGCCATAAGAGCGATCCAAAGGGACGGAATGAAAATAATAGAGTACCAATATTCTGAGTAAGCTTTACGAAATAGTTTTGTAAAGTAAAAATGGATGGTAGGATTTGATATATGTCTATCCTCTCTTAAGGATATGTTGTTTACTCTCTCTAGATGTACTTGCTTGGAAAATGTGCAATTTAGTAAGACACCATTTTCTGAGATGTGATATTATGTTGCCCCCCCCCCTTTGTTGAATGTTGATATGTCCCCTGTTTCTAATAGTACATGTTTTCTTCCTTAATTTCTGAATAGATACAGCGAAACATAACGTAAAATCAGTCGATCACTCAATTTATAACTAAATGAGCGGAGTTGTTAGCCCGATTTTAGGTTTTAAATTACAAACGATGAACTTTCCACTATGTATACAACAAATTGAGAGGGGAAGCTGATGGAAATCCCAGTGAAATCCCACTAGTGTGGTCTAGGGAGGGTAGTGTGTATGTAGACCTTACCCCTACCTCGAGGGGGTAGAGAGGTTGTTTACGAAAGACCCTCGGCTCAAGAAGATGAAAATAGACAATATACCAATACCATCAATAGAAACTATAGAACAAATAACAACATCACTAGAGCCAGAAAATAGATAAAAAGAAAAATAATAACCAGTAGATAAAGCTCGCCATTAAGAGGAATGAAAGAGTAGTATGACTCAACATTAATTACTAACAGTCTACGACTAAGTCCTAATAGACTAGCCTCACTATGGTGCACCGTAGAAATATGCACGACTACCTCCTACTCTAAAACCTTAATGCTCGACCTCCACAACTTTCTGTCTAGGGTCATGTCCTCGGTAATCTGAAGTAGCACCATGTCCTTCATGATTACCTCTCCCTAATACTTCATAGGCCGTACTCTACCTCTCCTTGTACCTACCAAATCCAGCTGCTCACACCTCTTCACCGACACATCTGGGCTTCTCCTCTAAACGTGCCCGAACCATCTGAGCCTTGCTTCCCGCAGCTTGTCATCCATGGGAGCGCGCCCACTTTCTCCCGAATATCTGCATTCCTAATCTTATCTATCTTAGTGTGCCCACTCATCCACCTCAACATCCTCATTTCAGTTACTTTCATCTTCTAGATATGTGAGTTCTTAACTAGCCAACACTAGCCACCTCCAACATGGTTGGTCTAACCACTGCTCTATAAAATTTACCTTTGAGAATAAGTGACACTTTCTTGTCACATAGGACTCCAGACGCTAACCTCCATTTCATCCATCCCACCCATATATGGTGTGTGACATCGTCGTCGATCTCCACACCCCCTATATTAACGACCCAAGGTACTTGAAACTGCCCCTTTTGGGGATGACCTGTGATTCAAGCCTCACGTCTAATCCTGCTTCCGTCGGCTCGACGCTGAACTTGAACTCTAGGTACTCCGTCTTAGTCCTGTTCAACTTGGAACCCTTAGACTTAGGGCCTGTCTCCAAACCTCCAGCCTTTCGTTGACGTATCCTCGAGTCTCATCAATCAACACTATGCCATCAACAAATAACATACATCATGGAACCTTCCCTTAAATATGGTGTATCGGTGCATCCATCACCAGGGAAAATAGGAATGGGCTGAGACTCTTGGTGTAACCCCATAACAACCAGAAAATGCTCCGAGTCGCCTCCCACTATCATAACCCGAGTCTTAGCTTCATCATACATGTCCTTAATCACCCTAACGTAAGCAATCGTATTCACCCTAGTGTAACCAATCGTACTCACCCTAATGTAAGCAACCGACTAATAAGGAAAGTGTTTCATCTAAATTAAAACAGAGGACGTATATTTTTATTTTATCACACGTTGTGATATGCTTCCAACTGCTAGTAATCTGCCATCAGAGCACTCGAACGGGTGAAGTAAATAGAGTACCGATATTCTAATCAAGCTTTACAAAATATTTTTGGAAAGGCAAAATGGATGGTAGAAATCCTAAACCAGTGTTGTCTCTTTGTTCCCTATGGTCCTCTCTTTTTTAGTGATGAAGTTTTGAACAAAACCACACAATTTTTTAAAGGCGAAGCTGCATGCTGCATGTATATACATTTATTGAATTAATAAGATGAAGTTGTTATACTCAAAGACATGGCCATTTCAATGCCCATTGAAATTTTTTCAATGTTCTAAATATTTGTTTTAAACATGTTACCAGTATTGATATTAATTGATTAGATTTATGCGGTTTGCAAATATATATATATATATATATATATATATCATGTAGCAGCTTTCTAATTGATTTTGGTCCTTATAGTAGGTAGGGCAGATGCAGCCCTTTGTAACAACTCTGTTTTGCTCAGCCTCCGTAGTCACTTCAACATATTTTGCTTTACAATTACCATTCTAATTTCTAACACTTACGATGTTTTTAAGACTAAGGGGCCGTTTGGTAGGAGGTACAAGAATAGTGCTGATAGCGTGTATCAGTAACACTGGTATTAGTAATTGTAACGATCCGGTCGGTCGTTTTGAACATTTGTACTTCGCTCGATAACTTGAGGGCATGAATAGATCCGTATGATGTATTATGACTTATGTGAATCGTCGATTTTGGTATTCAGGTTATTCGGATTCGGTTTGGAGAAATGAATTTCAATGTTGAAGCTTTAAGTTGAAAGAGTTGATCAAGTTTGACTTTTTGTGAATTTGATCCTGGAACGGAGTTTTGAAGGTTCCGTTAGGCCCGGATGGTGATATTATGCCCGGATTTGTATTTGGATGTTGCTAGAAGGTTTCGGCACAAGTTGGCAAAAATTAGAAATTTGAAGGTTTGAAAAGTTTGACCGGAAGTTGACTTTAAGGATATCGAATTCGGATTGTGGTTTCGGGAACTGGAATAGCTTCGTCATGTCATTTTGGACTTGTGTGCAAAATTTGGGTTCATTCCGGGATGACTTGATATGTTTCGGTATGAGTTATGAAAATTGAAAGTTCAAGGTTCATTCAGTTTGATTTGAGGTGCGATTCGTCGTTTCGATGTTGTTATGTGGGTTCTGAGGCCTCGAGTAGGTCTGTGTTATGTTATGGGGCTTGTCAATATATTTGGACGGGGTCCCAAGTGGCTCGGGTGAGTTTCGCGAGGTTCGGATCATTTTCATTTCATGTTGCATTGCTGAAGGTTGTTGGTTCTGGTGTTTCTGCATCTGCGGAAGAATGGACGCATATGTGGACAGTTGGTCGCAGAAGCGAGAAGGGGCTGGGTGAGGAAGACCGCAGAAGCGGATTTTTGTAGCGCACCTACGTGCGCGCAGATGCGAGAATCGGAAGCGCGGGTGCGATATTCTTCGCAGAAATGAGGGTTGCTGAGCATGGCTATTTTCGCAGAAGCGAAACAGTTACCGCATAAGTGGTGGTTGCAGATGCAACGAATTGTCCTCAAATGCGGAAGTGCTGGGCAGAATATTAAATACAAGAGTTCGCGACTTTGACTTCACTTTTACATTTTCAAGCGCGAATTGAAGTGATTTTGGAGCAATTTTCATCACAAGGATTGGGGGAAGTGTTTTACACTTGTTTTGATCTTATTTCATGAATCTATCTTCATTTTTGGAAATTGGGGTTTTAGCCTAAAGTTTCATATTATGAATTTTTGTGTTTTGAACACCGATTTGGAGTCGGATTTGAGTGAAACTAGTATGGTTGGACTCGTAATTGAATGAATTGTCGGATTTTGTGAGTTTGGTTGGGTTCTGAGGCGCGGGCATGGGTGTGATTTTGGCCGGTTTTGAATTTTGATTAAGGATTCGATTTTTATCATTTGGAATTATTTTCTTGGGCTGTACTTGATTTATTTGAGTTGCTTTTGGCTAGTTTTGAGCCGTTCGGAGGTCTCTACGCGCGTCATGGCATCTTTGGAGCATCGCTTGGCTTGCTCGACATTGGTATTGGCTTGTTCGAGGTAAGTAACTCTTCTAAACTTAATGCTGAGGGCATGAAATTCCGTAATACGTGTTATGTGATTGGTATTGAGGTGGCGCACATGCTAGGTGACGGGCGTGTGGGCGTGCACCATGTAATTCGGACTCTGTTGCTTCTATGACACTATTTAGTGGTCCTACTTTGCTGATATTCGTGTTTCCACCTT
Organism: Nicotiana knightiana; assembly: GCA_005239525.1. Classification (NCBI taxonomy): domain Eukaryota; kingdom Viridiplantae; phylum Streptophyta; class Magnoliopsida; order Solanales; family Solanaceae; genus Nicotiana; species Nicotiana knightiana. Next base: position 9,522 of record ML399081.1, on the reverse strand, counting down.
GTGATAAAGTAGTTAAGCTGCCAATAATGCTAGATATCATGTTTAGGCATTATGCTGATATTGTTTGGACCCATAGTGGCCGTTTCTTACTATCATCTCACTGATTTCATTGATATTTCGTACTTGTTCATATCCATGTATTCATACCATAACTCAGTCTCAGATATTATTTATTGATACATCATATAATTGTTATTGGGCTAGCTTCATGATATTGTGAGCCCGTGAGTGAGACTGGAGAGATTGGTGACTTAGTGAGGCCAAGGGCCTGAGTGAGAGTGATATTTTGGAATCGGGCTGCACACCGCAACATATTATATTGATTATACTTTATGGGATCAGGCTGCACGCCGCAATGATATATTGATTATATTTTATGAGATCGGGCTGCACGCCACAATGAAATTTATTAATTACATTTTATGAGATCGGGCTACATGCCGCGACGATATAGCGCTTGGGCTGAAGGAGCCCATCTGGAATCCGCACACCCCCAGTGAGCGCAGTCGACTATATATATGGATCGGGCTGCACGTCGTAGCGATTATTGTACAACACTGAGTGATTGAGTGTGTTGAGCATTGAGCATAGTGAGAGAGAATGCGAGACAGTGAGATTGAGTACTCTGAGAGTGTGAGTACATGATTCACCTCTGAGGTAGATGTCATTTGCATGCACATATGACATACATGCATAGAGATGCATTTTTCCTCTTGCTATACGGTGTCACGTCATTCATGACTTATTATACACATTGATATGTGGGCATAGAGAGGTATTTTATACTTGTTATCTGGAAAGAAAATGAAATATTTTTGTTTATTGTGGAAAGGATATTTGGAAAATTACAGTTTTCAAACTTACTCGTAATTTTGGCATTTTCGGTAAGAGATTTGATTTTTTTACTGAGATACTTCAAAAGCATGACCATTTTCTAGAACTGTGAACGAGATGAGAATTTTTACTTCTGGGATACCTCTTTTATACTCGTATTTATGCTATTATGAACTGTTGTGAGATTTTTGGTATTGAACCTGACCTTGTGTTAGCTCGTCACTACTTTCAACCTAAGGTTAGGTCTGTTACTTACTGAGTACATGGGATCGGTTGTACTCATACTACACTTCTGCACCTTGCGTGCAGATGTTGGCTGCTGATGTTGCTGCATTCGATGGGAGCTGGATTGAAGATGCACATGCGTTCCAGTTGAAGCTGCCCCTTGTTCGTGGTAGCTTTAGATCTATAAAACTCTGTCTATGTACTTCTCAAACAAATTATGTATTTATTTCATTTTGTCTTTGTAAACTCTATTCTTAGAACTCATGAGTTGTACTACCAGATTATGGAAAATGTATAAAATTCAGTAAATTACTATCGTTTATTTGTCTTGTTAATATCATTTGAATTGGAAAGTTACTAGTTGGCTTACCTAGTGGTTTGAGTTAGGTGTCATCACGATTAGTGAAATTGGTACTGTGACAAGTTGGTATCAGAGCTCTAGGTTCATAGGTTCTACAAGTCATGAGCAAATATCTAGTAGAGTCTTGCGGATCGGTATGATGACATCCATGCCTATCTTCGAGAGGCTACAGGACATTTAGGATATACTTCCCATCTTTATTTCCTTATCGTGCGACATTGATTTAGCTTGAAGCGTAACCTTTTGAATTGCTTTCGAGCATTCGTATACGCACGTAAGCGCTCGGTATCAGCTGTGCACCGACGGCTTGTGATTCCATGGTTGAGGTGAGAGATGTGATTTTGGCGTGCTGATGGTGGGCCAGTCTGGAGGACTTGAGGCCGGGTTTTGACGGTAGCCTGAGCACGGAGATTTTGATTGTGTGAGCACGTGATTTTAGGACTTATATGTTTGTTGGTGTCCCTATTAGGGAATTTGTGATTAGATGACTATGTGGTGAGTATGATGTTACTGTGAGATGTGTTCAGATTGTTCGAATGTGACGGGAAGAGTTTAATTTAGATGTAGCAAAGATTATCGGGTGTTTGGTTTCTGTCTTGATTTGGCGTATGGCCTCGAGTTATGGGTGCATTGAAGGACCTCTCAAGTTGTTTAGTAATGGAGTGAAGTAGATTTTCATGTCGAGTCATGAGTTCAGACTCAAGAAGATTAAGTGATTGCGTAATAGTTATGACTATGGAAGAGTATAGAGAGATGTCAGTTTGAGGCAAAGCAGGTTGGTTACCTCCGCGAGGTGTTCTGAGGTTGTGTGGTTCCTATGATGTTTTGTAGAGAGTTCTCTTTTACCAGTGAATGATATATGTTGCAATTTGAGTTTGGATCGCTTGTGGAAGTTGGCTTGACTATTACAAGGGTGAATGCAAGATTTGTAGATAATTTGAAGTATTAGATGGTTTGCGTTCAGGAGCTCATAAAGGACTTGGTTGAATCTCAATGCGATATTATGGAAGTAATAGAGTATGGGCATTATGAGTTATTGTGTGTTTTGATCTATGGACTTGAGCCAAGTGGTGGAGTCCGCTATCGACGAGTTGATTGCACGATTAGGTGTTGTATTGGTTTCGGTTTGAGGTATACTGGTGAATCAGTTATGACTGCAGGGGTTGAGATTGAAGAGACTCGAGTAAGGGAATTTCTGTATACGGGTTGTATTACACTCTATGGGTATATGGGAATCATGGAATGATTGAGTGGTTAGTCGTGAAGGATATAGTGTGCATGGAGTAGGAATTTGCTTGGTTGCTTAGGAGTGTGGGTTACTCCCTTTGGTGTTAGTATGCTAATGGGGCAGAGGTCATTCAGTCTGTTTGGTCGGTTTAATTGAGATTTGAGAAGAGTGGATGACTCTCGGGAATGGTTCTAATGGATTCAAGATTTAAATGTAGCGATTTGGAATTTTTAAGATTTGTATATGGCTAGAAACTGAGAGTCACATTGGACGGTGTCGAGACTTGTGGCATTTTTATATCATTGGGGATTATGCATTTCGGTATCAAGAAGGTGAAGAAAACAACTTTAGGTTCACATAAGGTCTCTTTAGAGTGGGTGTCTCGGTTATGGTGCTTCGGGGTGCTTAAGAGGGAAGTCAATGGCTTATGGGCCTTAGGGCGTTGTGGTTTTATACTAGGGTCTATGGTANCTCCTACATCTATATATAAACGCTGGTTTATCAAGAATACGCAAGAAAAGCACTTCGAATTGTTGATTAATCGTCAGAGATGGCTTAGAACCAACAGTTCATTATCTAATGGATCTTTCCGTTCTAATACTCTATCCGAGAGTTATCAGTATTTATCAAATCTGTTCCTATCTAATGGAACGCTATTGGATCAAATGACAAAGACATTGTTGAGAAAAAGATGGCTTTTCCCGGATGAAATGAAAATTGGATGATAGCTTGGTAGTAGGTTGGATCAACACAGTAATGGGTATGATCGATTTTTTGGGTACTTATGACGTGGCTAGTCTCTACAGGAGTTCCGTGGCAATGCTCTTGGGTTTTGGCGACCTGCGTGGCTAGGTTGAGTTAGAGGGATTTGATTATGATAGCTTGGTTATGTGCAAATGGGTTTCAAAGAGTTCTCAATGGTTTTTACCAAGGTTCGAGGGGTATATTTCCTAGTGAAGAGCATGTGGTGTATGGTGAATTTCTCCTAGATGAAATCAAATGGAAGGTCCTTGGCTAATTGAGTATGTAGTAGCTTGTGACTCGGAGTGGACTAAGAAATTATCGTATTTTTTTCATATGATGACATGGTATATGCAGTGTGTTGTGTGGGATTGAGATTTACGTGAGTGAGATCACAGTTCTATTTTGGAAGGGAAGGTCATAAAAATTTGTAGGCAGCATGGACGGTTTCAGATGACTAGGTAAATGATATTACTGTTTGGTATCGCTTGATGAGAGTACACATTTCAAAAAAGGCAATGTGTTTTGATTTATGGATACTTCACTGGTACTGCGGTACTCTTCTGGTTGATCGACTGCTGATATTCGAATTTTTCTATGTGGCACGGAAGAATTTTAGGAGTATTCTTATGAGATGATCGTGTATGAGAGATGTGTTAGACATTCTGGCGATAGAGTTGGGATCAGATATGGTGATTCATGTGTTCTATGGATTTGGAGACTAAAAGTTCTCAGGAGCGGAGTATCAGAGTTGTGGACTGTGAAGTCGTGATCGAAGCTAGCCAGATGATAGTATGTGTGATGATTCAGTCATTGTGGGATTTTGGAGGTTTATTTATCTCTTTGTGGGTTCCTGGAGTTGGTTTGGGGGTCCATTGGTAGGACAATTAGGATGTATATTCTATACCAAGTCGGATTGATTGGCTCCATAATGCTATTGTTAAGGGATGTGTCATTCAGTTGCTGCTGGGCTTATTCGTGTTCTGAAATTTTCTGTGAGTTACTCTTTATGCTACGAGGAGTTGAGATTCGTTGGTTTTAGACACTCATGGTACGGTTCTATTATGGTCTAATAGCGAAATTCGAGCGAGATGAGTAATTGAGTATTGCATGATTGAGGGCGTATTGGTTATGTTTCTTAGAGTTTTCTATGGAATCGTGTCATCTGATTCTACGTGGTTATGGTAATGCACTTTGGGTACTTGATGTCGAATTTCGTGCGGTTATTGATATTTAGCAGGGTGGCTCGAGGTATACGATATGGACTAGCGTTTGGACGGAGTCGCCCATTGCAGCGGAGTCATGTTGAGGTATGAACCTTTGTGTTAGATTTGGATGATGGTTCTACGGTGTGTGATGGGTTCTTAACTTTTTGTGGTGGTGGTACCCGTTGAGCTTGCGGGACAGTTCTCTTGATTGAGTCATTTTCGTGATTGAATACATTTGGATTGTTGCTTATTTGTGCATGGATTGCACAGTTTATGGATCTGGGTAGTATTGGTATGACGTGTCAGTAGAGTAGTTGGTATTCGATAAGATGGAGTTGTCGGATCTAGGATGGGTGCTATCAGATTTGATTGCAGTATATTTGGAAAGATAATATCGGAAGTCGGCTTAGGAATCGGCTATAGTTCTTGTTAAAGGAGAGAGACTTCCACAACTTGTTGATTTGATGAATGGTTATGAGTTTCTGCGTTTTCTTTCATTACTGGCAGTGTACGAAGGTTTTAGAATGATGTTTTGTTAGGTATGAGGTTTATTACCGGGATTGGGTTGTTATGAGCAGTTATTGTGATCAGAAATTTTGCTATGGGTATTTGAGTCATGTGATATATCCTGTGATTGTAGCTTGGGTTATGGTTGTGGTTTGGTACAGCTCGTTCAGACTTATACAACGTGCAGGTTGCGAGATCCAGATCGTATAAGAAATTTCGGATGTTGGAAAACTGAATTCTAAGGCTTATGGGCTAGGTTGAATTGAGAGATTTTAGTTATGTTGTGTTATCGGACCTATATGGGATAGGGTGACATGGGATCACCCCCGAGTATATGCATGGTAAGGTTATACGGCGGTTTGGTGGTTTTGGGAACAACTCTTGGCACATTCGAGGACGAACGTATCTTTAAGTGGGGGGTAATGACCTGACCGGTTGTTTTGAGCAATTTCACTCCTCTCGGTAGTTTTCAGGCATGAGTAACTCTGTTTGATGTATTATAACTTATGTGAATCGTGGATTTTGGTTTTCAGGTTATTCAGATTCGGTTTGGAAGAATGAATTTCAATGTTGAAGCTTTAAGTTGAAAGAGTTGACCAAGTTTGACTTTTTGTGAATTTGACCCTGAAACGGAGTTTTTTGAAGGCTTCGTTAGGTCCGCATGGTAATATTGGACTCGGGCATATGCCCGGATTTACATTTGGATGTTTCTAGAAGGTTTCGATTCAAGTTGAAAAAAATTGGAAATTTGAAAGTGTCACACCCCAACCTGGGGAGGCGTGGCTAGCACCCGGTGTCGCACTGACCCGAGCGAACCACTCTATAACTCATTTATTTTCTTTGTAACTATCATGGGCCAACATGACCACAACTCATAATGTATAACTATTAGTGGGCAATACAGTATCAATGAACCATAATTCTTAAAACATAAATATATATGGGTCGTCAAGGCATGTAACATACTGTAAAAAATGAACCTCTGTCTACAAAGCCTTTAGGATTATTTGACATCAAATGGGATAGGGTACCGACTTACCCATAAGACTGTAGCAAAACTCTAACACGTTGACTCTTAGACTTGGCTGCACTTTGAATGAGGTGGAGTCTTACCGATCCTTCGTTGAATGTCGATCTCGTCTACTATGAGGGCTCGTCAAACCGATTATCTATACCTGCAGGCATGAATGCAGCGTCCCCAACAAAAGGACGTCAATACGAATAATGTACTGAGTATGTAAGGCAATATACTGAAAGCTGGAACTGAACTGATAATATAATAAGTGAAAGCAACTGGAAGTCAAAGATAATCTAAAGATATGCTTACCTGCTGATACTGACTCAACTCTCTCAATATAGTAAGTAAAATAGTTGTCCGGCCCTATAAGGCTCGGTATATATATATATATATATATATATGCTCTGCCTAGTAGGCCTGTTCATAGGCGCTCGGCCATACTAGGGTCTGTATCTCGACCAAGTGGGCTCGCTCATAGGCGCTAGGCCACATTGGACTCGGTATATAACTTACCATCTGATCAGAGGTTGCCCAATAGGGACCTGCCCATCGATTATATCTCGATGGTAGTGAAAGTACTGTAATACTGTATATATAGATTCTCTGCTCTCTTGACTGGAATAAGGAAATACTCAAATGAATATGAAGTCTCGATAAAGAAAATATTGTAACATGCGAGACTAGAAAAATATACATAAATTCCGAGATATAAATTTTTCGTTATGCCTCGTTATCAAACTTGTGTAATGACGAGATCATGCCAAAATGAAAGAAAAGCTTACCCTTAATATGCCTAAGCCGATTCTCTAAAGTGACCAATTTCTTCTCTCGGAAATATCAGGCAATGACCTTCTTTTCACACATTTCACATGTTCCCCTGCTACATAAACCTTAAAAATAACTCCACCATGATTAACAAACTCCAGTAACACGATTGGTGGTTTCAGCTCTTCTAGTCCTTCTGGTTTTAAAACTAAATACATTTGGTGTGAATCAGCTGTCCCATTAGCAATAACGGGAAAATCCAACCCTTGACGCGTGATATGGTCTAAAGAGGGAATCAGAATTTTTTTGAATAAAAATCTGAAGAGGGATTCCAATAGTTCCATTTTCTTGGGTGATTTTTCAATCGTTAACAGCTTCAAGCAACATACTAAATAAAGAAGCAATGTGCCAACACAGGGCCACCTGAATATCCCATTTTATCAAAATCCATTGCACGTTCATCCAAGAAAACCCATTCGAATTGAAGGACTTAAAGGATCATCAATACTTTGCACTACCATTTGACAGCTTATTACGTCTGAACCAAATGAGATAAAAGTATTCTTAAATGTTGCCACGTTGTAAAATAGTTTAAGAGTCACATAATAGATGATATACTGCTGCCACGTTGGAGACTATCCAACCTTACTCAATTACATTACTTAATTAATTAGGTAATATTCTGCTACCCTTTGTAATTAATTAATTACCCGCATAATTAAGAATTATTTTAAATTACTTAAAATTTTACTTATTTTTAATATACTTTATACACCGTATTATTACGGTCATGTGTTACCATGTAAAATAAATTCATACACTATTATTTCATTAAAACATCTATGTAAAAATATATATATTTTCTCAACTTTTAATTTTCCTAATCTCATATAAAGAGTACAAATTTTTGTACGCTTAATTCTTAAAATGGTAAAAAGATAATTTTCTTTTCTTGTGAGAAAATAATTTCTATCAGGATCTTAAAACATATATATATATATATATATATATATATTCAATTACCATTTTAATGTTTTCAAGTATTCTTTTTTTTTTTAATTTGCAACTGAATTAGAAATTTCTATAGGATCTATAGTTTGATTAATTTGTTTTTTTTTTCCATTAGAGCATCAAAGCAGTACAACTTAGTGGCCCTTATGTTAAATGTTTTCTGAAGTACAAGAAAAGGAAACGTCTTGATTGTATTAAGATAAGCAATTAATTAGAGGTTCAATGTGGAAAGATGTGTCATGTGTTTCACCAATCAAAGCAGCTAAATCTTTTATGTTCCTGTTTTGAAGAAATCCACTTACTAATTCGCTATAAGTTACTTCTCATAAACTTCCTCATATTATATGTATAATTTAAAATATATTCGAAAATATTAATATTAATAACTATATAAAATTATACTTTTCAAATTATTTTTTCTTTATAAAAATATTCCACTCAAAATACCATATCATATATATATATATATATATATATATATATAACGGTATCAAGGTTGTTAAACTTACGGAGTGTAACAGAAGATTTGGAAAGTTCATAAGTTTGACTGGAAGTTGACTTTGAGGATATCAGATTCGGATTGTGGTTTCGAAAATTGGAATAGTTTCGTCATGTCATTTGGGACTTGTGTGTAAAATTTGGGTTCATTCCGGGATGATTTGATATGTTTCAGCACGAGTTATGAAAATTGAAAGTTCAAGGTTCATTAAGTTCGATTTGAGGTGCGATTCGTCGTTTCAATATTGTTATGTGGGTTTTGAGGACTCGAGTAGGTCCGTGTTATGTTATGGAACTTGTCGATATATTTGGACGGGGTCCCGAGTTGCTCGAGTGCGTTTCGCAAGGTTCAGATCATTTTCATTTCATGTTGCATTGCTGAAGGCGGCTGGTTCTGGTGTTTCCGCATCTGCGTCCATTCTTCCACAGATGCGGACAGTTGGTCGCTGAAGCGAGAAGAGGCTGGGTGAGGAAGACCGTAGAAGCGGATTTTTGTAGCGCACCTATGATGCGAGGCTAGAATTCATGGTTTAACATGTTATATGCCCTACATTTTATGTGCGTTAATGATAAAAATACACTTTTTATGTGCATAATAGAGTCCATTTCATGTGTAGGTGAATTGGAGATGGAAACCAAGCTAAATGGATGCAAATACATCGAAAATACGCTCAGGAGGCGAGGAGTAGTGCACCGGGCTATAGCCAGGCGCCAGAGCCCAAATGCCTGACCCTGCCTGGCGTTAGCCAGGCGTTAGAGTCCAAACGCCAGCCTTAGCCTGGCGTTAGCCAGGTGTTGGAGTCCAAACGCCAGCCTTATCCTGGCGTTATCCAGGCGCCAGGGCCCAAACGCCAGGCCCCTGTTTCGGTCAATTCCGAGTTTTGACGAGTTTAAGTGTTTCCTGGTTGGAATAGAAGTCTCCTACACGTTTAGGGTTTGTCCTAAACATATAAATAGACCCCTAAAACACAACTTAAAGAGGATTAGAAGGCATGCGAAGGATTTGAAGAGAGAAAACCATTGAAGTGACAAAAACATTGATTTTTACATATTTTATTCATTGCTTTGTAGTTCAATTATGCAAGTTATTTTGAGTTTGATTCTTATGAACATGTCTAGCTAACTT
>ML399080.1:222031-235488 GCA_005239525.1 Nicotiana knightiana | reverse complement strand
AGTTAAATTGTTTGTCAAAAATACTTCAAATGACCCTCATATAAGTTTTAACATATTCATAATCAATTAAAAAATTATACCCTCAATGATCACTAACAAATCGAAATGCCTCAAGACATTCTTTCTCAAGCGACAAAGTAAATAAACTAGTAAAGTAACAACCAAGTCAATATAGCAACAATTTAAAGTAAGGTACAAATTTCACCAAACCTTAACCACTTACAATATCTCAAAAAAATTAACTTGAAAGAAACACTCAAGTTTATGTGCAAACCTTGGAGCTTTAGTGTTTCTAAAGCTCAAACGACATCAAGGGATTTAAGATCTTCTAAGCCAAGAAAAGAGTGATTTTCCTAAGGTGCTCCTTAGCTTTAACAAATGTCTTTTGTACCTTAAACACGTAATCGACACTCACTTAAGGTCTAAAATTTAAAGATGCTTAAACCAAATCATGATGAATATCAAAAAGGGGGACTAAAGGGGTCACAACTATTTTACTAAAAATCTGGCAGCAACTCTGCTATGTGTTTCAGCCCTCTTTTGATATAGTAGACAGCAGAACTGACCATTTTGATCTTCATAACAATTGTATATATATGTCTTATCTTTTTACAGAATTTTAAAGCACTACAATCCGAATTTTGGAGAAAAAGTTACGCTCAAATTACTAACTGCTTCCCAGTTCAAAAACGGGATTAAATCCCTTACTTTCAAAATCTCAAATTCTCTAACAACAAACTTAATAATTTCACCACAATATATATTGAACAAGAAGCTTACCACAAGTTTGAGAGAGTTTCTCCACAAATCCAAACCTAGGGTTTCAAATAAGCTTAATCCATCTTGATTCTTGAAGATAACATTCTAAGACATATTCAAAGGATAATGACTAAAACTTTTATGTAAACAAATGTGATATTGATGGTGGTGGGAGAATAGAACTTGTGTGGATTGAGAGTTCTCCAATGAAAAGGGATAGAACAAAGAAGAAGAAGGAGAAGATGTCTTATGAGAGAGAGAAAGAGATTTTGCTAATATAAAGGGTTTATATCCAAATAGGTAGAAACTAGATATTATTTTTCTCAAATGGGTCAAAATAGATTTAAGGGACCTAATAGGATATACTAAGTCTTTCTTTTTTATACCTCCCTTTTTTTTAAACCAAATAAAGTAGAAAATTGAATTTAAGAGAAATGATAAAACGTTAGCAATAAAAACAAGATCACCTAAATATACATAATTTATTTATAAAATTCAGGGTGTTACAACTCTGTCTCCCTTAAATAAAATTTCGTCCCGAAATTTACCTGATGCTAGTCTTGAAATAAATGTGGATATTGCAGTCGCATGTCCTCCTCTCGCTCCCAGGTAGCTTCCTTGGCAGAAAGATTTCTCCATAGGACTTTCACTAAGGGGATTCTCTTGTTCCTAAGCTCTTTAAATTCATGAATCAAGATTTGAATAGGTTCTTCATCATATGTTAAGTCAGGATTAACTTCAATGGACTCAATAGGAAGAACATGAGACGGATCAGAACGATATCTTCTAAGCATAGAGACATGGAAGACATTATGGACCTTGCCTAATTCAGGTTCATAAGGTCTAATGAATCGAGGACTAAGTTTTCCTTTCTGGCCAAATCTCATAATCTTCTTCCACGGAGAAACCTTCAAAAATACCTTATCGCCCACCTGATGCTCAATTTCACGCCTTTTAAGATCAGCATAGGACTTTTGTCTGCCTGAAGCAATTTTCAAACGACCTTTGATGATTTTCACCTTATCTTCAGTTTGTTGTACAATCTCAGGACCAACCAATTTTCTTTCACCAGCTTCACTCCAGCAGAGAGGAGTTCTACATTCTCTCCCATATAAAGCTTCATAAGGAGGCATACCTATACTTCTCTGGTAGCTATTATTATAAGAAAATTATATCAAGGGCAAGTGTTTGTTCCAACCACCCTCAAATTCAATAATACATGCTCGAAGCATATCTTCCAAGACTTGTATTACCCTCTCGGACTGGTCATCTGTTTGTGGATAGAAAGCAGTACTAAAGTTCAACCTGGAACCTAAAGCTTCTTGCAAGCTAGACCAAAATCCGGATGTAAACCTTGGATCTCTGTCAGACACAATAGAAACAGGGATTCCATGCAGCCTCACAATCTCATTAATGTACAATTCTGCCAAACGTTCCAGTGAGTAGTCCATTCTAATTGACAAGAAATGAGCACTCTTAGTTAGTCTATCTACAATGACCCAAACTGCATCATGATTCCTTTGAGTGAGTGGAAGTCTACAGACAAAGTCAATCGTTATCCTTTCCCATTTCCACTCAGGTATTGGCAAGGGTTGCAATAGACCAACTGGGACTTGATGTTCAGCTTTTATTTGTTGACAAACCAAGCATTTAGAAATGAACTCTGCAATGTCTTTCTTCATAGCACTCCACTAGTAGTGCTCCTTGATGGTCTGGTACATTTTAGTACCTCCAGGATGCATTGCATAAGGTGAACTATGTGCTTCAATCAAGATCTCCTTTCTCAGTTCATCATCATTAGGAACACACAACCTATTTTTATAAAATAAGATACCATCTTCCTTGAATATAAAATTTGTTTCTCTTCCATTTTGGACTCCTTCAACCCGTTTCACAAGCTTCTCATCTAACTTTTGTGCTTCTCGGACCTGCTCAAGTAATACTGGCTTGACTTGCAAATTAGAAATGATAGAACCATTAGAATCAAATGAAAGACAAGCATTCATGGCTCTTAATTCAAGAAGCAAAGGCAAAGGACTTATAGTTAAACTTGGAAGAGAATTGCGACTCAATGCATCTGCAACCACATTGGCTTTACCAGGATGATAATCAATCGTGCAATCATAATCTTTTATGAGTTCAAGCCATCTACGTTGTCTCAAGTTTAAATCTTTTTGTGTACCCAAGTACTTCAAACTCTTGTGATCAGTAAATATATGACACTTCTCCCTGTACAAGTAATGCCTCCAAATTTTTAAGACAAAAACAATAGCAGCAAGTTCAAGATCGTGAGTGGGATAATTCAACTCATGCGATTTCAACTTCCGAGAGGCATAAGAAATTACTTTCCCTTCTTGCATCAAAACACAACCCAAGCCACGGTGAGATGCATCATTGTATATCACATAATCTTTCCCTTCAACTGGCAAAGAAAGTATTGGAGCTTGTGTCAACAAGGATTGGAGCTTTTCAAAGCTCTCTTGACACTTTTCATCCCACACAAACTTGGCTTGTTTCCCCAAAAGTTTGGTCAAAGGATAAGCTATAATAGAGAAGCCCTTCATGAACCTCCTATAGTATCCTGCTAAACTCAAGAAACTCCTGACCTCAATTGGAGTTTTAGGGGGTTTCCAATCAACAATAAATTGAATCTTACTGGGATCAACCTTCACACCTTCAACTAATACAATATGTCCCAAAAAAGCCACTTCACTCAACAAAAAATCACATTTGGAAAGCTTCGCGTAAAGTTGCCTCTCCTTCAGAATTTGCATGACAATCCGGAGATGCTTATCATGATCTTCTCTATTCTTGGAATAGAATAAAATATCATCAATAAAGACCACCACAAATTGATCAAGGTAAGGCTTGAACACACGGTTCATTAGATCCATAAATGCAGCAGGGGCATTTGTCAAACCAAATGGCATTACCAAAAATTCATAATGGTCGTACCTAGTCCTAAAAGCAGTTTTAGGAACATCTTGTTCCCTCACTCGCAATTGATAATATCCAGACCTCAAGTCAATTTTTGAGAACAAGCTGGCACCCTTCAGTTGGTCGAACAAGTCGTCGATTCTAGGCAGTGGGTATCTGTTCTTGATTGTTACCTTGTTCAGTTGTCGATAATCAATGCAAAGCCTAAGAGTGCCGTCTTTATTTTTTACAAATAAAACAGGAGCTCCCCAAGGCGAAACACTGGGACGGATAAAACCTTTCTCAAGAATTTCTTGCAATTGAGCCTTCAACTCTTTTAATTCAGCTGGAGCCATTCTATAAGGAGTTATAGAAATAGGAGTAGTTCCAGGAACAAGCTCGATAGGAAATTCAATCTCCCTTTTTGGAGGCAACCCCGGAAGATCACCAGGAAATGCATCAGGAAAGTCACACACGGTTGGTATGTCCTTAAGACTTGGACTCCCCAATCGTGTATTGACTATATGAGCAAGATAGGCATCACAACCTTGACGAATCATCTTCCTTGACAAGACCACAGAAATAATATTAGATGTCAATGATCTTTCTCCTTGAACTACTATGTGTGAATATGCAGGAGTTCTAAAAGTCACTTGCTTCAACCTACAATCAACCAATGCATGATGCCTATGGAGCCAATCCATCCCAACAATAACATCATAGTCTTGGAAGGGCATTTCAAGCAAGTTTGTAGGGAAGACTTGATTTTGAATCATGAATGGACAATCTCGATAAATCTTGTTAACAACAGCCTGATAACCTAATGGACTCATGACAAGCACATCAAAGTCAAGTCTCACAGATTTAACAGTATCAGAAAATGCAAGTGATGAGCAAACATAAGAGTGTGAAGTTCCAGGATCAAATAATGTAACAACAGATATGCCAAATAAGTGAAATTTACCAACAACCACGTCCGGGCCATCTTGGGCATTCTTCTGTCTCATAGCATAGACTCGTGCAGTAGCTCTTGACCTACTAGCCTGATTAGCTCCACTCGAACTTGTCGCTTGCATATTTCTTGGTCTTGCACCTCTATTAGCTTGAGAATGAGTAGTGATAGGCCTTTGAAGTGAGCCCTCTATATGTGTAGAAGAAAGAGGATTAGGATTAGGACAATCCTTCACTTTATGATCCAGGCTTCCACAATTAAAACAAGCACCAGAAGCTCTTCTGCGAGCACTATAGTGATTCTTCCCGCACTGTGCACAAGTAGGTATATAAGTTTTTCCTTGGCCATAACTTGGAGTACTAGCAGTAGAGAAATTTGGCTTATTCTGCTTATGATATGATGACTTTTGTGCACTTTCAGTCTTGGAATAGTCAAACTTTCCCTTCTTGGATGGACCGCCATAATCTGAATTACCCTTCCTAAACTTGTTTTCTCTCTTACTAGCTTCTTCCTTGTCAATTCTTTCCCAAGTAAGAGCAGCTGAAACTAGCTTGGAAAAATCTTCAAGTTGCAAGATTGCCACAGATTTTCGAATGGAACCATTCAAACCTTCTTCAAATCTCTTTCATCATCAATAATACCTCCATCATAGCGAGAAAGCCTGAGAAATTTTTGTTGATACTCTGAAATAGACATACTCCCTTGTCTTAAATTCAGAAACTCTTTTTTCTTAGCATCACAATAGAAAGGGGGGACATATTTCACACGAAATGCTTTCACAAAGTCATCCCAAGTAAGCACTGGAGGTTTTTCTTTTGCATTTGGCACACTTACCCACCAATCATAGGCATCTTTTTGTAAAAGATAGATAGTATACTTAAATTTGGCAGCATTAGTACACTCTAGTTGTTCAAAGACCTTCTCCATGCGCTCGAGCCATTGTTCAGCTATCGTGAGATCACGAGTGCCTTCAAATTCAACTCCGCCCATTTTTCTCATCTTCTCAAAATTCATTTCATTAGGTTCCGACATTGTCCCAGCCAAGTGACGAAAGAACTCAGCCATCTGCTGAAATGGAGGAGTCATAATAGGAGTACTATGACCCATTGCTCTTGGATTATTTCCCACTTCAGATTCACTAACACGAGGATGGTTTAAGTTAGTCAAAGATTCCTCATCTCTTCCCTGAAGGTGAGGTGGAGCATTATAGTGAGCTTGACTTTCATCAACAGACTCAATAACTCTATTCGAAGGGGAGCCCATATTAAAATTCCTATAAAAGTTAAGATCAAACTGCATTAGGGACATGTACATGATGCATATGCACAAAGAATACAACAAATTATACTAAACAAGTATGCAAAATTTTATAATCTCCAAGCCATTATCAAAGAGAAAATAACAACAAATAATATGTACGATCACAACAAAAATCCTAGAATCACAAACCTAGGCTCTGATACCAAAACTTGCAGCAACCCCAAGGGGGATGCCACTTATAAACACTAATATAATAATAATAAATACAAACATCCTCTTATTAAAATACACTAGCAAAAGGAGAAAAAGAAAATATGCCCATAAATAAACTTCAACATACAATGTCCCAACTTAGAAAAAAAAAATATCTCATAAAAATCTTTTTGTAATTTCAAGATACAACTATTTTTAAAAGAAAGAGAGAAAAAAGAAACGGCAACACCTATTTAAGTTAAATTAATACTTTAAGATTTACCAAATACCTAGTAGAAGAATATCTTTTCATACATCATTCAAGACTCAAACTAAGCATAAAGTTCAACTCTCAACCAAATAAAAGCTAGTTAAATCGTCAAAACAAATAATCTCCCAAGTTCAATTCAAGTACCAAATTTACCAAATTACAAGACTTGGGCTTAAACACCCATAAAATAGTCAAATCATTCACCAAAATTAAGTTACCAAAATAATAGTGTCATGACCCAATAATCATTTAAGAGTGTATATCTAAGTGTATCATATGGATCATGTACAAGTCCCCAAAAGTTTACAAACAAAAATTACATATGTCTATGCAAGTGTGATCTTCATCTAGTCTCCCAAAGAGTCTACTTCAAATGATATCCTCACGTATCTCCAAGCACATCACCTACGATAGTAACAAATTATCGCAAAGCATAAAGCTTAGTGGCACATAAACTTAACTAATATTTCATAATAAAAGAAAGGTAAACTATGGAATGAATACAAGGAATAAATTCTAGATATGAGTTTATTAAAATCAACATCAAGTACTTAATGAAGGTACAATCATCTCAAGAAGGCTAAATATCAAATCATAAAATAATTGAAGATAATCACTACTCAAGATCTCAAATGTCAAAAAGATTTTCAACCATAATCCAAAAAAATCCATCGATTAGTTGATTCGCCCAACACATGCGTCATGCAATTACATCAAAACATAATCAAACAACAAGAAGGTCCGGAGTCCTAGATCAAGTAGGGTCGTCACCCAATTATCAAGAGAATCAAGAGCCATATTGAAAGTGGCTTTCCCATCCATACTCAAAATGGACAAAGTCCATGATTAGGATGGAGTATGAATCCAAAGTCAAGATGGGACAAGATACAAACAAAAGGCATGCCAATAAAAGTGACAAAATCACTATAACAAGAGGGACAAAATCCTAACAAGAATGTAATGATGCTCAAGCAAATCCGTATATGTGGGCGAGTTAAATTGTTTGTCAAAAATACTTCAAATGACCCTCATATAAGTTTTAACATATTCATAATTAATTACAAAATTATACCATCAATGATCACTAACAAATCGAAATTCCTCAAGACATTCCTTCTCAAGCGACAAAGTAAGTAAACTAGTAAAGTAACAACCAAGTCAATATGACAACAATTTAAAGTAAGGTAGAAATTTCACCAAACCTTAACCACTTAAAATATCTCAAAAACATTAACTTGAAAGAAACACTCAAGTTTATGTATTTCTAAAGCTCAAACGACATCAAGGGAATTAAGATCTTCTAAGCCAAGAAAAGAGAGATTTTCCTAAGGTGCACTCCTTAACTTTAACAAATGTCTTTTATACCAGTGTTGAAACAAGCGATCGCTTCTTTGCTTTAATCGAGAAGCGAAGCAAAGCGAGGCTATGGGCGCTTCTACTGGTTGAAGCGACTCTGGTAGATAAAAGCGTCCGCCTCTCTGTGAAAAGCGAGAAGCGAGAGAAGCGGGGAAAGCGATAGAAGCGTACCCTTTTTTATAAATTTTCCCAACAGCCCTATTTTATTAAAATACCCAACAACCCTATTTTATTAAAATACCCAACAGCCCTCTCTACTTTTTCGAAATCACCAGAGCCGAGAAACTAGGGTTCCCCTTTCAAGTCAGAACATCCACTTTCAACAGCAGCAACTTTCGGTTTTCCTTCTTCAAGGCTCAAGCAACTTTCAACAGTCCTGTTACCAGGTGTTACTAGGTATGTTTCTGCATTGTTTAGTTTCATTCTTCTTCTTCTTCTTCTTCTTTTTCTTTTTAAATGTCCAAAAGGCGTCGAAATGCTGGCGAATTTTTTTCAGAAAAATTTTGCCCAGTTCTGCTGATTTTCTGCCTATTTTCTGCCCAAAAATTTGTCCAATTTCTGCCCAAAATTATATCTGTTATTCTTAGTACTTATTGTCTTTCTTATGTATATGTAGTTGTTCTTTTAAATGGCGCCAAAAGAAGATAGAAAAGACCCGGCTTGGGCTTACTCTGAAAGAGCTCACGAGAACAACAAGATGGCAATTAGATGTCTTTTTTGTGATAAGATTTCAAATGGGGGAATCTATCGTCAAAAAGCGCATCTAATTGGTGGTGATCCAAATGTCGCAGCTTGTACTAAAGTTCCGGAGCATGTGAAGGAAGAATTGAAAGCATACCTTCGGAAAAAGAAAGAGTTAAAGACTCAAATGATTCATGAACAAGAACTTCATAATCTTGATGATGATGATGATGAAACAGAAGAAGGTGACGATGCTTCGTCGCTTCCACCAAGATCACAAAAGCGGGGAAGGATGCTTCCACCAATATCTTCTAGTTGTGGTTCTACCGGCAAGACCAAAGGTCCTATGGATTGTTACTTCCTGCAAAAATCTAGAGATAAGGGAGGAAAAATGGGTGATCCTCAAATTGATGCCAAAGCGATTTTGAGGGATCGTGCAGTTATAATGTTTGCCCAGTGGATGTATGATGCAGGTCTTCCTTTTAATTGTGTTAATTATACTGACACTTTTGCTGCTTTTATTGAGGTCGTAGGACAATATGGTTGNAAGTTTGGTTGTTCCATTATGATGGATAAGTGGACGGCGAGAAATGGAAAAATGATCATCAATATCTTGGTGAATTCTCCTAAGGGAAGCATGTTTCTTGAGTCCGTTGATGCAAGTGACTCTTCGACTGATTCAACCAAAATATACTCATTGTTCAAGAATACAATAGACTCTATTGGAGCAGAAAATGTTGTTCAAGTTGTCACGGACAACGCCAGTGAAAATGTTAAAGCTGGTGATTTGTTGTCTGTTGGGTACCCGCATATCTATTGGACTCCGTGTGCAGCACATTCCATTAATTTGATCTTTGGTGATATTTTCAAGGAAAGACCCTTCAGTATTGTCTTTAATCAGGCAATTAAAGTGCATTCCTATATTGTTCAAAGGCCTTTGTTATTGAACATGATGAAGAGATTCACTAATCAAAGAAGCTTGGTGAAACCTGCAAAGACAAGATTTGCTACTGCTTTCTTGACTTTGCATAGGATGTATGAGCAAAAAAGCAAATTTGAAGAAGTTGTTTGTTTCAGATGAGTACACTAGCAGTGCCTATCGAAGGGAAGCTCGAGGGAGAGAATCTGCAGATATTATACTTTCTTCTTCATTCTGGAACAATGTGGTTCATGCATTGAAGATTGGCGGTCCTTTAGTTAAAGTGCTTCGTTTGGTGGATGGGGAGCAAAGGCCACCAATGGGCTACCTGTATGAAGCAATTGATAGGGCAAAGGAGGCTATTCAAGCCTCTTTTAGTGATCAAAGAAAATACAAAAGAGTCTTTGAGATCATAGATAAAAGGTGGGATAGCAAGCTTCATAGCCCTTTGCATGCAGCAGGACTTGTTTTGAACCCGGAACTGTTTTATGACAACGAAGCGAGGATTCTAGGAGATGAACCTTTGTGGGATGGATACTATGAATGTATTGAGAAGTTGATTCCTGAAAAATCCGTGCAAGATAAAATAACAGAGCAATTTAGTATTTATAGAGATGCTGAGCAACTTTTTGGAAAAAGCATGGCGATTAGACAAAGAAAGACAAAGTCACCAGGTGAGCGAGTGCTTATATGTCGTTTTATAGTTAATAAGTTATTTCTTTATCAATATTATGTTTTGAAAATTTGTTCTACTTCTACAGTTGAATGGTGGAAACAATATGGTCATTCCACTCCAGATTTACAAAAGTTTGTCATCAAGGTTCTAAGTCTAACATGTAGTTCATCCGCGTGTGAAAGGAATTGGAGCATGTAAGAACTAAGAAGAAAGATTTAGTATATTGAGATAATTAAATTATATCACAATTGTCCTAATCTAACTAATTACTTATTATTTGCAGATTCATACCAAAAAGAGGAACAAACTAACCTTGAAGCGTCTCAATGATCTAGTCTTCATTAAGTACAATAGAACATTGAGGCGTCGTTACAACGCTCGCAAAGTAATTGATCCAATTAGTTTGGACAACATTGATGATGCTAATGAATGGCTAACTGGAGTCCCGGAAGATCATGCAGATGAAGAAGTATTTGAGGATACTTCTGATTTCACTTGGGGTGATGTTGCGGAGGCGCGTGGAATTGGGGAGAGGTTTTATGGTTTGAGGGGGAGTACCTCAACTTCAAGTTCACAGAGGAAGGGAAAAGAAACAGCTACTTTGTCCCTAGTTGATGAAGAAGAAGAAGAAGTTGAAAAAGATGACGAGCAATTTAATAATGATAGTGGAATACAAGAATTTGACAATCTTGTAGAAGAATAGGATGTTCATTTTGTGCTTTAATTGATGCTACTCTTTAGTTTTCTAATTGAAGTATTGAACATTTGCTTACAATTACATATTTTATCTATGCACTATTTATTTTAATTTTTTTTAAAAATTCCGCTTCACCTAAAAAAAGCGAGCGCTTCGCTTCTCTCTTCTCATGAAAGAGGGGTTGTCGCTTTTTCTCGCTTCACGCTCTTTACAACACTGCTTATACCTTAAACATGTAATCAACACTCACTTAAGGTATGAAATTTAAAGATGTTTAAACCAAATCATGATGAACATCAAAAAGGGGGACTAAAGGAGTCACAACTATTTTACTAAAAATCTGGCAGCAACTCTGCTATGTGTTTCAGCCCTCTTTTGATATAGTAAACAGCATAACTGACCATTTTGGTCTTCATAACAATTGTAGATCTATGTCTTATCTTTCTACAGAATTTTGAATCACTACAATCCGAGTTTTGAAAAAATAATTACGCTCAAATTACTAACTGCTGCCCAGTTCAAAAACGGGATTAAATCCCTTACTTTCAAAATCTCAAATTATCTAACAATAAACTTAATAATTTCACCAAAATATATATTGAACAAAAAGCTTACCACAAGTTTGAGCGAGTTTCTCTACAAATCCAAACCTAGGGTTTCGAATAAGCTTAACCCATCTTGATTCTTGAAGATAACATTCTAACATATGTCACACCTCCTTTTTCAACCAAGGGGGATATATGAGAGTTTTTCCAATTGAAGTGACATAATCGAATTTGGGATTATTTATTTATTTCAGAGTCGCTACTCGGATTTATTTACGGTGTTCCGAGACACCATCTATATATTTTTTAAAATCCCAATTCGAGGAAATTTTGACTCCGTTTGAAGTCTGCGAACCAGAAGACCGGGTAAGAAATTCTGTTAACCCGGGAGAAGGTGTTAGGCACTCCCGAATTCCGTGGTTCTAGCACGATCTCTTAATGATTCATACTTGGCTTAAATTATTTAATTACTCATTTTAGAACCTAAGTATATTTTTATCTTTTACCGCTTCTAATTACTCGATTATTCGTATTTAAAGAATTATCTTAAGACGAGTTACGCGTACGTATACTCGTTTAGTTTGGCGTATCAAGAATCATGTCACGCGTACGTGTACACAATTCACGACACTTAGTTTATTTAAGAAAAGATATTGGTCAAAGTCGCTCGAACGCGTATCTTGAATTTATTTTGAAAAACGACGTTTAAATCATGTCACGCGTACGTGTACACAATTTATCACGTTTAGTTATTTAAGAAAAGCTTGACCAAAATCGCACGAACGCGTACTTTGATTTATTTTGAAAAATCAGTAATTATGTCACGCGAACGTGTTCACAATCACGATGATAAATTAAAAATGTGCCTAATAGTATACCACCAGTGTTCATTAATAATTTCTTATATTTGAAGTAAAGTGTGAGTGTTCAACGATTGTGGAGGAGATACTATTGTGATAGATATGTATGGTTTTAGCCATTAAGAGTAACAAATTATTCTGACTTTAAAACGTAATAAGTTGCTAACAATATCTTGATTTATTCTAATTGACACCACATTATAAATTAAGCAAAGGTAGGTGCCAGAGTATAAAATTACAACAGAGCACTAAAGAATTAAAAGATTTTTGAAAGTTCATTGATTAGGTTAGTTATAGGATCATTAACTACAAAGTGCCTTGGTTAGCCAATTTCATATTAAAATAATTATTCACATCACCATTGTGTTATTTCAACCCCACATAAAATTCATAAAAAAAATAGAATAATTAATTTCAACAAACCGATCAAGAAAAACTTCAGAAATATTACAAAATAACTCAAACATGATCAATCATTGAATAGTAAAAGACATAAAAAGTAAATAATTAAAATAAGACATTATAAAAAATTGCATCCAACAACAAACCAATGCTAAATATATTTTAACAATTCTAAAACAGCAACGTTAAAATTCAAAAGTTTAGATAAAGTAAAAGGGATGGAGATGCACCTTTATTGCTTAAACTTTCAAACGATTAAAGAGGAAAGATCAGTCCACGAACAGAGATCCTTGGGCGAGCTATGGATCAGGAACCGGAATCAACAACCTCGAACAGATTCTAACCGACTGAGTTGGCCGAAGATGGTGAAACTCCGACAAAACACCGGCAAGGCGATGGTCTTAGTTAAGAGGCAGGCGCTGCGTTTTTTTTCTTTTGCTTTTTTTTTTTTCAGTTTTTAATTTCGATCCTCTTTTGATAAAGACCTATGAAATGGACTTTTGGGGTTAATTTTGGAGCAAAATGATTCTTCTTCTGTTGGATTGTTGAGGTAAAGAGAAGAATGAGGAATTAAGTTTTTGTTTTAGGGGTGTGTGGGGGGGGGGGGGTCACGGCCGTTCTCTAGGTGGGTGTCCCTTTTTTTTTTGTTTCAAACCTATAAAGCCATCTTAGTAGTTTTTGGTTACATTTGAAGTGGGAAATGTGGGTTTTGAAGTTGGAAGTAAGGGAATGTGGGGGTGAGGCATGAGTGAAGTGGGGAAAATGGTTTTTATTATTATTATTATTATTTGTTGTTATTATTATTATTATTGTTATTATTATTATTATTACTATTACTATTATTATTACTATTACTATTATTATTACTATTACTATTATTATTATTATTATTATTATTAGTATTACTATTACTATTACTATTACTATTACTATTACTATTACTATTACTATTACTATTATTATTATTACTA
>ML399080.1:192488-221235 GCA_005239525.1 Nicotiana knightiana | reverse complement strand
TATATATATAAATCTCTTTCTATTTAAACATATGACCAAATCTTATATTCTAAGATTGTGAATATTTTTGTAGTTTTTAATTTTCTTAATAAAACCTATGAAGAGTAAGATAAAAATTTTAAGTATTAAGATTAGACCTAAAAAAAAAAAATATTTACACTAAAATTTTCGGTGTGGAAAAAAATTAGTTGTTCACAACATATATTCAAAGGATAATGACTAAAATTTTTATGTAAACAAATGTGATCTTGATGGTGGTGGGAGAATAGAACTTGTGTGGATTGAGAGTTCTCCAATGAAAAGGGATAGAACAAAGAAGAAGAAGGAGAAGATGTCTTAATAGAGAGAGAGAGAAAGAGATTTTGCTAATATAAAGAGTTTATATCCAAATAGGTAGAAACTAGATATTATTTTTCTCAAATGGGTCAAAATAGATTTAAGGGACCCAATAGGATATACTAAGTCTTTTTTTTTTATACCTCCCTTTTTTTTTAAAATCAAATAAAGTAGAAAATTGAATTTAAGAAAAGTGATAAAACATTAGCAATAAAAACAAGATCACCTAAATATACATAATTTATTTAAAAAATTCAGGGTGTTACATGGTAGGGCGAGTAATTTCCGGCTCGACCCTGTTTGGAGCTCTATGTTGATTTTGTAACTGAGCAATGGCCGCTTGCTGAGCCTGAAGCATCTCGAATATTACTTGGAGACTGACTCCTTCATCTCCTCTACCCCGTGTTCCTTGGCCATTAGATCAGCCTTCTCTGCGTACACTCCCATCGACATTTGCGCCTAAGTTCGCATTCAGAGCAACGTGTGAACTGACATCGATTGGGTTGACAACCGGTGCTCCTCCAAGATTAGCCTGTGGCACCTCGATTCTTGGAGCAATTACATTTTTGTTTTTTCCGTGGAGTCTGAGGCCATTGTTACCGTGTGTTGATGCGTTTTGTGAGTTTGACATGTTTTAACCTGGAAGCAAGAATTCTTGACAAAGACAAGCGTAAAATAATATGTTTTTCCAGAATCAATACTAAACTAAAATTCGAGTAACAATTAAACTTGTATTGTGGTTTTAAGGATACGTGATTTAATCTAATACCAATTGATAAACAATGAACTAAATAGATAAATTGAATCGTAAAATGAATCAAACCAGTATTATACCAATGCTTCCGACCTCGATTTGAGATGGTCTTGAGGTTGGATGATAGGGACAGTAAAGAATGAAAAAATAAATATTGAACAGTAATGGATATTAGATAAAACCAGAAAGAAGCGTGTGTATTCTTTGTCAGTGAATTATGATGGATTACAAATGAATGGGATACTCATTTATATAATAGGGGAATCCTAAATAAAGTACAACTCTAATAACGGAAGTAAAATCCCACGATTGGCGTCAATAACTGCTTGATTCGATTTGTTCCGGAATTCCAATCGTGATCCTCGACCGGTTGCTAATATCTCGTCGTTCAATTATCCTACCTCACTCGAAGTCGGTAAAGCTCGGTCTCGATCTTCAGCAAACACTTCGATTTCCGTGCTAAATATTTTATCTTCGAATTCGAACTTGATCCATTATGAACTTACCCTCGAGACAGCTCCCATGCCCATGCAAGCCCATAAAAGATATGTAATCAGAAATGCTAAATACAGACTCTCCCCTGTGCCAAGTTATTGACATATGGAAATTGGTCCTTAATCCGCCACTCATCAGACCATAAGCTGGTAATTTGCTTCCACGTAACCACCCAATAAGGATTGTTTACTAGCTTTGGATCCAAAAAACTTGTTTATTCATCGAGTTGTTTCCTCTTTCTAGCGCCTGCAGCTTGAAGAAGAAGATCAAACTTGGTGTTAACTATATATATATATATATATATATATATATGTAACTCCAAAAATATTTGACCTGTTAATCTTTTTTTAACTCTGAGCTCAGAGCTAAAATCTGGAAATTGCACGCTGTGAGATGGGGTGCTTAAACAAATGTTATATAATAATCAAATAAAGTATACACACAATGCTTTCATGAAAATGTAGGTAGGATGATATTTTGCGCTTTTTACTTCTTCACTCGATCTTTTCATCAAAATATTTTGAATGAAATGCACAAGAAAAATGCATAATTTTGCATTTGCTTAAGTACCTTAAAAATCTCTAGATGAATTGCTTCTATTTTGACACTGCCCCAATCTTCAGCAATTGTAGCAGCAAACATATATATATATATATATATTAAATTAAAGAACATAATTAATGTAAGTCTATGGGTGTCAAATGGGGGTTGAACTGATTTTGAGCAGGTCATGAATAAATGGGCGGGCCACTGATTCGCCCAGCATTTACTTGAGTTGAGATGGGTTAGGACAAAATGGGCTAAAATTTGAGTGATAACCTAATTCATCCAACTCCATCAAACTTTAATTAATGTAAGTTATTTTCTTATGATTATTTAATTATCAAATAAGACTTTTTTTTTCTTTTATTATGGTCATATATAACATATCAAACAACCAAAGGAATTATTTTTAAGATAATTTTAACAAAATTACTCATGGATCAGTTTGAGCTGAAAATCAGTCCAACTTTAAATAGCTGAGATAGGCTGGGTCAAAATTGATTGAGTTCAACAAATAAGCAGGTCAATAATCGACCTAACCTTGATCGATTAAACGGGTCAAATGAATTTGGGCTCAAATTGACACCCGTGTGAAAAACATATAAACTAATTTCACTTTAGTTTCACCGGACAAAGAAAGAAAACTTAAATGATGAAATTTGGAAAAAAAGAAAGGAACTTTCTTTTAGAATGAGAATGAATAACGAATGATACCAGTCTGTGAAATTAAGTAACTATAAATCAAGAAAATTGACGAGGAAACATTAAGCAAAGAAGCCCCTATAGCTCAGTGGTAGAGCGTCAGTCTTGTAAACTGAAGGTCCGTAGTTCGATCCTGCGTGGGGGCATTTTTTTTATATGTTTTATAGTTCCGCTTAGTTTTTCTATCTTGGGCCGGCGATCGAACCTGCTCTCAGCAGGGAGCCCAACAATAACAAAACAAAGAGATTTGTTTCTTGGAAATTTTACCTCTAATAGCAAAGCTTCATATCCTATTTATCATAAATAAAAACTCTTTTATAATATTATTTTCTATAACTACCTTTTAATTTTTATAACAAAATATGTATTTATGGTATACACTACAGTTAAGCCATTAAATACATTGTCTAATAATTTTCTCTCTCCACGGTCTCTCTCTCACATCATCATTGTCTTCCCCATTGTTAAACCACGATTCTCAGAAACCGCCATTGTCCCCCTCAATTTTTAGTTTTTTTGCTCCAAAAAGTTGTGGTAAGTCTTAAAGTTTTTGGCTTTTGGCCGGTTAAAGTCATTGTCTCTCTCAATTTTTAACTTTTTTTTCTCCAAAAAGTTGTGGTAAGTGTTACAATTTTTGGATTTTTGCCGGTTAAAGCTTTTTTTTCTTCTCTTCAACATTTCTTTTTTAAATATTCACCATTATTAGGTTTTCTGCAGAATTCCCACAAAAAAACTCAATTTCGAAGAGCCATCTTTTGATTTGCAAATTACTCAAGAGGAACATGTATTTGTAGGTTCATCAGCAACCATTGAAGCAGAAAGAAGAACAAAAATATGCAATAACCCTAATTATAGATGTAATTATATGTGTTCGAGTCTGCATACATTGATTTTTAATTTATACAGTGATTTTCTCTTCTTGTATTTTAGAAGTATTCATATGTATTCGATAAGGCATACATTGATTTTTAATTTGTACAGTGGCTTTCTCTTCTTGTATTTAGATGTATTTATATGTATTCGATAAGGCATATATTGATTTTTATTTTGTACATTTGATTTTTGAATGTTGTATTTAGATGTATTTATATATATTTGAGTTTATACAATAATATTTTTAAATACATTGTTAGTTCTATCATTTTGATGTTATTTATCAATTAGTCATGCATTTAATCTAACTGTATTCATCTATTTTCAACTTAATTGTATCCATTTGTATTTAAAACAACAATACAATGAAATAAAGTAAAATATTCTCAATAGGAATACAAAATCAATAAATACAACCAATAAAATATACTCAATAAAGCAGTAATACTATGTATTAGGAATAAATAAAATATTGTGATACAAAAATAAACTTGAATACATTGAACACAATTGTTAGATACAACATAATACAAGCACTAGGTTTATTATGAAATATGCAGGCAGTAGGTTACTATTACAGGTTGTATCCGGCATAAATACATGATGTATTCATATACAAAAATTTAAATTTTAAAATACTTCTGTAGATACTTGTATCAATTCCGAGCAGAACCTCGAATAATGTTAGGAAAAAAAAACTCGAACTGTATCAGAAAAAAGAGGGATTGAAACTCTGAAGAATGCTCCATTTTTTGTGTTTAGCGTCTCATAAATCTTCTCATTAATTGGATTGATAATGTTGTGTGTTATAATTTCTTTAAGTGAGTTATATTAGGAGTGTATCCCGTTAAGTTAACAGATTTTCGTTATTAAACAACTGGAGAGACCTATAATTACGTTGATTATCATTACTGTATTCATGAATACATGGCAGGAATACATGGCATGAATACATGTGAATGCAGCGGCTGACAGCTGGACTGCCCTATTTTTAGCCCATTTTTTTCCTGTATTCATGAATACAATAGCTCGAATACATCGAATACATTACCATAACAACTAAAAGGTAGCTACGGGAAGTAATTATGTATATGGTAACTATAGGAAGTTAATAACCACTAAACAATAGTCATTTCTGAAAATTTCTCTTTTTTCTTCATATACAATATTTGAAACTTATTTACCAAAATTGTCCTAATTTTGTATATTACCCGCCCTACACAAGGATTACTTACAAATTATATACAATCCATTATTAGTACCTTAAATTAGGGGATTAATTATACCTTTTTCCTATTTTTTCTTCATTCCTCTTTTAATAAGACTCCTTGCGGTTGTGTATTATCTATATTAAGCCACAACAAAGAATTTCGGTAAAAAAAAAAAAAAGAAGGAAAAAGCATAATTGAGCAGATTCAAAGTTTTAGCAAATTTTAAATTAAATTCAATCTCATCAATTCTGCTCGGATCCTAACGAACCCCCTTCTTTTTTCTGGTTCTTCTCGTTCTTCTAGTGTGTATCTCTGTTATCGAATATATATTTTGCAGTTTATTTTCTGAACTCAATATTGAAATAGCAATGCCTCTTTGAGTGGCCATATGAACAAAAGTTTTGTTTCTATTTCATATCTGGCTTAGTTAGGAGGCAGGAATTAAATTATGTGAGCACAAAAGATTGGGTCGTTTGGAACTCACTTATACCAAGGCCTTTCGAGTGTGAAAAAAATTAATTTTAATCGCCTTCAAACTTCGGATTCAACTTTGTATTAGTATTTCCAACAAGAATCTATGTTACCCACTTAATTTCTCATACAAAATTCAAATCTCACATAAAATTTAATTTCTCCGAAGTGCGACGATGGCGCTTATAATATGAAACTCGAAATTTCTCCTCCCAAATCATTCAGTTCCATCAATATTCAAGTTTTTCTGTTCAAACAAATATGAGCACATGAGTTATTTTGGAATTCATTCTCTACTTTTATTTCCTTAATAAATCAATTGAGAAAAAGAACAATGTATGGTACATCATCATACAAATTAAAAATAAATTTCGTAAAAATTTAATGCGAATTTGAATATCTTCAACAATATACATAGTAAAAATAAATTGTATACAACTAATTATATATTATACAACTTATTTACAACTTACCTACAACTTTCATACATTATTTCTACATAGTTAAATACAACTACAATATCATACAACTTAAATAAAACTACAATAAAATTTGTATACTTCTTATATATAACATACAGAATATATATGTGGACAAAAAAGAAATTGGCTATTATTTTGAGAGAGGCCATAAGTGTCATTTAAAAAAAAATGTGTTTTACCTTCCTATACACTATTTGAAACCTTATTACCCTTCCTACTCAAGTTTCAATTTAGTTACACGGTCATGTACAATTTACCAATCATATATAAATAAGTTTTAAATGAGTATCCCTTTTTATTAGGAACTGAGTAAGGAATATAAGTTATTTTCTTATCCTTTATACTTGTCACTCTCTCTGTCTCCGTCTCTCTCTCTCTCTCTCTCTCTTCTTCTTCTTCTTCTTCTTCTTCTTCTTCTTCTTCTTCTTCTTTCTACTCTCCTTCTCTGTTTTTCTCCCAATTTTTCTTCATTTGATGTTCTCAATTTTATTATGCTTTCTTGTTGTATGGATTTTTAATACAATTTATTAATAGATTTCAATCATTTTAACTTAACAATTTTCTTTCATGTTGCACAATTGGTATTCAAATTGAAATTGTCAATCAATAAATTTTGAAGATGTTTGACTCTCCACCATTGATAGCCATTAAAAAGTTTTGAAGTTTTGAAATCGAATTTATATTTTCAAAAATAATTTTTTGTTTGGATTGGGTGTTGTTGCAAACAATTGAGAATATTGTTTGGAGTTTATATCTCAATTTTGAGAGTGTTTTGGTGAAGATTGGACTTGATTTTGGCTGAATTTCAGATTGAAACTCGAAGAAGAAGAAGAAGAAGAAGAAGAAGAAGAAGAAGAAGAAGAAGAAGAAGACGACATGTCATACAATACACTTACAAAACTGTAGTAAAGTTGTATCATAATTGTATGTAAATTGTATTCTGTTGTAGTTATATATATTTTTTTATTTGAATATTGTATGGAAGTTGAGAAATAGTACAATAATGTATAAATCGTTATTTAAATTTGTATTTAAGTTATCAATACCATCTTTTTATATAAAGTTATTGATATGTGTCACAATTGTATTAAGAGAGTGTGTTTTGATTGTAATTTTAGAGAGGAAGAAACACACACCACAGACAAAATATATACAAATAAGATATAAAATATATACAAAAAATATATTGTATAAAATTTATATAAAAATTATATTTAAGTTGTATGATAATGTAGTTATATTTAACTGGACAAAAATAATATATGAAAGTTGTAAATAAGTTGTACAATATGTACATAGTTAAATTGTATATGGCCATGTAATTAAATTGAAGCTTGAGTAGAGAGGGTAATAAGATTTCAAATAGTGTATAGGAAGGTAAAATATAATTTTGGAAAAATGACACTGTATGACCGCTCTCAAAATAATAGGCGATTTTTTTTGTACATATATATATTCTGTATGTTATATAAAAAATGATACAAATTTTATACACTTTTTCAGTTACCGAACATAATTAATTTCTGGCGCAGGCTAAAAGTGAAAAAAGCCCAACATTTTCTCTCTCTCTCAAAAGCATAGTCAAATACTTAGTCGTTTTTTTTTTGGTTTCGCACCCGGTGTCCGTAGTTACATTGGGGCCTGACTTAATCCGGATTCGCGACAGTAAGACCCACATTTGGGGGGGGGGGTAAAACATTTCCTAACAAAGATGACTCTTTACCCAGGAACTCGAACCCGAAATCTCTGGTTAAGGATAAATGAGTACTTACCACTCCACTACAATTCTTGTTGGTCTTTAATCGTTAAATTTGAGTACTCTTTCTAAAACACTTACTAAATTTTCCAGAAGGTTGGTCAAACAAGTATAAGTCATGTAATTAACAATATAAAACTTTATCCAGAAATCAAATGCTAAATTATTTGGCACGACTTAGATTCCTGTAACCTTTGAATATACGTATCCTTTCTATTTCAAAAAAACGAAAATGCATACTTTTTCTATTTTAAAGAAAGAATGATCCTATCACTATTTGGGAAGCCAGCCAAGATTTTTTATCATAATTTTTGTAAATAGTATTTAGATATATATTATTAACTATTATAACTGATAGTATTTTTTATGCAGTTTCTAAATATGTAAATATTTCAAAAAACTTAAAGATCTATGTACTGATTCACACGGAAACCGCTGTACTCCAAAAAGGCTCAAACAAATCGAAATATATAGTATTTTTAAACGCTTCTTTACTTATTTTTGGACTGACGAGTACCTATTTCTTTTTACAAGGGTGTAATAGTTTACCATCAACAAATCTTTGCTAAATTTTTGGACTACTTGAAAGTAGAAACCTCAATCAGGCTATAATATATATTTGCCTTGACGTTAATTTAGCTAACTCAGCTTTGAATTGTACACAAACAAGTGTTAGTCCAGATGATAATATACAGCTGTAGATCCTACATTTCTCACTTGTTGTTGAAAATTTATGTTTTTCGTATTTCAAGTATTCAATATATTATCTAGCAAGAAATGCTTTAGTGATAAAGTAAAGTAAGCAACAACGGATTCTTATGAATAAAAATAAGCAAATTTCAGAACTACATTAAACATAAAGAGGCGGGGTTTTTGGGCTGAGAGGGTGGGCGGAAGTAAAAATAAAGAAATTGGGGGACAATAATAAAACGGCAAAAGTTCAAATATACCTCTGTACTTTCGAAAATAGTTTAAGAATATCCCTCATTGAGTTATCTATATCTGCAATTATACTTTAGGTTCAAATATACACCTCATTTAAACAGAGGGACACGTGTCATCATCTTCGTTGGCCAATTCTAAATATCTCCTAATTAATAAAAAGACTCATTATCAATACCCGAAAAGTAATTTTCTAATGCAACATTTTTTGTAAAAACTGAAAAAACTGAATTTTTTAATTAAAAATTGGAAAAAAAAAACGTAAAGACAATTTCTCCAGTTTTTACAAAAAAAATGCTTTAAAAAAACTGAAAAATATTTTCTAAAACGATGTTTTTGTAAAAACTTGAAACAAAAACTGAAAAGCAATTTTCTAATGCGTGTAAAAAGTGGAAAAACTGAAATTTTTTAAACTAAAAATTGAAGAAAGCAAATATTTGTTGTTTTTTTTTTCTCCAGTTTTTACAAAAACATTGCTTTAGAAAATTGTAAAAATTGCGCGGGGCACCTTATTTGGTCGCTCCCATTTAACCTATACCCACTTTTTAAAAAATTTGTACCCACTTTTTAAATAACTTCAGCTCTCCCTTCCCTCGTTGAGCTGAAGTTCACCAGTTAAGCTGAAGTTCGCCAGTTATAAAGACAAAACTTCAGCATACGGGGCTGAAGTTCCCCAATTACAAAGACGAAACTTCAGCCCAAGTTATAAAGACAACAACTTCAGCATAGGGGGCTGAAGTTTCCCAAGACAAAATTTCAGCTCTAGAAAACTTCAGCTCTAGAGCTGAAGTTTTGTCTTTGTAAGCTAGGGAACTTCAGCCCCTTATGCTGAAGTTGTTGTCTTTATAACTTGGGAACTTCAGCCCGGTATGCTGAAGTTCCCCATTTACAAAAGACAAAACTTCAGCCCCGCATGCTGAAGTTATGCGCAAAAGTAGGTACGGATGCAAATTTTTTTACAAAGCGGGTATAAGTTAAAATATGGCACAAAAAGTGAATACGGATGCAAAAGCCCCTAGAAAATTGCTTTTCAGTTTTTTTGTAGTTCTTACAAAAAAATTTGCTTTAGAAATTATTTTTCAGTTTTTTTTAAAGAAATATTTTTCTAAAAACAAGAAAAAAATATTTTCGATTTTTTCAGTTTTTTAGCAAAAATAATATTCAGTTTTTTCCAGCTTTTACAAAAACATTGCTTTAGAAAATTGCTTTTCACTTTTTCTTTTCCAGTTTTTACAAAAACATTGTTTTAGAAATTTTTTTTCAATTTTTTAAAGCATTTTTTTCGTAGAAACTGAAATTTTTTTTTCACTTTTTTCATTTTTTAGTAAAAAATATTTCAGTTTTTACAAAAAAAATTGCTTTAGTAAATTGTTTTTCGAGTATGGGTAATGAGTCTTTTTAATTAATTAGGAGATATTTAGAATTGACCAACATGACGATGACACATGTCCCTCCGTTAATGAGGGATATATTTGAACCCAAAGTATAAGGGCAGGAGTAATATAATGAGGGGTATTCTTAGATCATTTCCGAAAATACAGAAGTATTTTTGGACCTTTAATTTGCCGATAATAAAATGTGTAGAATTAAATGAAGGACTTCAAGCAATAAATGGTGTACCACTAGTGCACTCCAGTTGGGTGGTTGAGTACCAAGTGTCTCATTTCCAGGATTAGATGGAAGAAAAAAATCAAAGGATTATCTAGTTTTCCATGCCATCAATTGATAGAGAGAAAAAAAATTGGACGTGTTCAAATATGGTGGTGAATGGTGCATGCATCTTTATCCCTTCTATCAATTATTAGAGAAAGCAATATAAAGGGAAGACGAATCGTTGTATCAAAAATATCAAGCAAAGAACATCAAGAGCTAAAAAAACATTCCATAGTGCAAATCTAGTGATATCCTCTCTACACTCTTATCTTGGAATGGTCCTTTGATTATTCTAGTCAGACCCGACTCATGTTAAAAATTATTCACCAAAACCCCCCAAAAAAAATGTAAGGCAAAAGATAGTGCATGATATGTGCCTTTTACATAAGGTTTTATCACTTGACCACAGTTATTGTTAAAGAGTGTATATAGGTCGGGCTGGTTCAAATTTTTTAATTATCAAACTAAATCAATGACGTCGGGTTTTTAAATCTAAAAACCAAACCAAACAAACAAAATTAGGTTTTTCAATCTTAGTATTTTTCGGGTTTTTGGATTTTTTTCCGATAAAGTCTTCATAGCACAAAATATGTAACTTGTGCTCCAAATATTTCTTTAGTCCTAGTAAAATACAAATGCATTATGTATTTTCATAGAAAATAACACAATAATATGAGATAAGTAAAAGCATTAAAATATTAAATAACAAAGATAATAAAATTACATAAAGCAAATATTGTTAATTAGTAATCCATAATAAAAATTAACATAATTTAAAATACTATATAGGTCATGATAAATTATATAAGTATAGTTAATAAGTACTATTAATTATATAACTGAACACTAAATAAAAGATAAACTAAATTATGCATTTTCATTATAAACCAATGTAAAACTAAAAAATAGATATCCAATAATATCATCATTCCTAGTGTTGAATTGAATTTCTTTTGTTAGCATTAGTATTGAATTGAACTTTGTTTGGTTACTACATTTATGGACTATAAAAATTATTTACCATCCAAGAATGTTAAGTTCAAACTTGAAATACTACGTTAAAAGATAAAACTGTAAAAAAAATTTAAGAAATATTTATAAATTACATTACAATAAATATTTATATGTATAAATTATTTTTACAAGTTGTATAAATATACTATCAGGTTGGTTTGGTTTCGGTCTGATGACTTTTTTCAGTTAAAACCAAACCAAACCAATTATGGGTGGATTTTTTTTCCTATACCAAATAAAATCAAACCCAAGCACAATCGGATTTTCCCTCGATTTGACTCGAATTATCGATTTAGTGCTGTTTATTAATTAGCCATAGTAACGTAAGATGATGTGGTGCATGCACCATGTCCGAGTTTGATTTTTTCCTCATGCACCAGTCAAAAAATCTCATCAATAATGCTGTTGAAACCCTTGGAGTTCCATAAAATTTCGGAGTTTTAAGTGACTTTGTGTGCATTA
Organism: Nicotiana knightiana; assembly: GCA_005239525.1. Classification (NCBI taxonomy): domain Eukaryota; kingdom Viridiplantae; phylum Streptophyta; class Magnoliopsida; order Solanales; family Solanaceae; genus Nicotiana; species Nicotiana knightiana. Next base: position 209,541 of record ML399080.1, on the reverse strand, counting down.
ACGGGCACTTGGACAAATCTCTAAGTCTCTCTTCTAAATTGGAATGAGGTTTCTGAGGTATCAAATATCTCCCCACCCTATATATCATGCTCCAAATTATTGATCACTAATCACAAAATTGTAACTCATTAAACAAAGTGAAGATGCATTCCCATTATTCTTCTTGGGCTCTACGTACAGCAGGACATATATGAAGTGGTAAGAACTGCTTCCATTTACAGAGATTGGTTTTAGCTAAAGGTAACTTGTCCGTTCTGAAAAGCTAGCTACCCAATGACGCTAAGCTTATCACTTGATGATGGCTTAAGTCCATTATTGGTTCCTCTTCTCTCTTTCTTTTAGGCAGAGATAACGAAGACATAGCTCTCGCTGACACCACCTTTCTAACAAGTGATTTCCACAGCTCATCATCTCCCCTTTGCTGCACCTTCACTTTGAATTGCCTGTAATGTAAATAATAGAGCTCTTAACGAATGATCACTGTAGCAGTTCAAGAAATTGATCCCCTACTGATACTTATGGCATCCTATTAACCTTATTCAATCCAACATGTTAAAATGTTTGGAACTCATTCAAGATATTTTGTTGAGGAAAAAGGATACAATTACTAGTAAATAGGATCCAAACTAACATGTTACGAAAGCTCAGGGGTCAGGTTCAGAGACGGACTCAGAATTTTTATGCGACAGGGTAAATTATTCTGTTCAACCAGTGCCCCTAAATGCTTTTAGTGTTGTCAATTACTTTAAATTAACTATTTTCAAGATATTTACGTGTATATATACAGAATTTCGGTTGAAATTTACGGGGTCTGGTGACCCCTCACCCATACACACGGGTCCGCCTCTGCTCCGGCTGCTCTTTAATTTGCTTCCTTCTAGGATAGGTGCACCTGGTTATTGTCGAAATGGGACCGTGAATAATTACCCCTACTAGGATATATATAGGTAATAGGTTCACATCAACAACAACCGACTTGGCATTTAGAATCACAGTAGACTTGGGGGAGAAAAATCTTCATGAGTAGAAGCAAAATCACATGCCAGCTCATGAGAATTTTAATGACTTTCTACTTCACAACTAAAAGACCCATATAAACTGAAAATATCCAACAAACTGATATTAACTTGACTCAATCATGAATTAGAGAAGAAATGGACAAATTAGTGACAGCTGATTCGTTGCGTTTTTCTGTAGAGACAAATCAACTAATAACATCAACCTCTGACATGTCACCTAAAAAATTTTCAAGGTTGAACATGACAGACCATATGGTATATGGATCGGGGCCCATCAAATCAGCAAGGCAGCTACCTGCTTCGATCCGTGATACTTCTAAAATTATTTACATTTTTTAGTTACTACTATGATTAATGAGATTCACCTTAAGTGATCACTACAACAATAGATTAATAAACTAGTTACTCAGTAGTCAGTGGTGGTTACTACTGGCGTAACTAAGAATTTCGCTGATAGACGTCAAAATATAAAAAAATAAACGTACGATAAAAGCAAGAAAATGTAATATATATATAAAATTATATTGTTGACCTAGCTAAACAATATAATTTTATTTGCCACTAGTAGTTACCTGCAGAGGGGAACTCGGCAATCTTCTGGCTGGTCACAAATGGATGCGTGTAATCTTAGGAGCTGCCACATGCGCTTGCATCGCAAACAACTTCCATTGGCTCTTTTGTTACAAGTAGCGAAATGACGGATCAGAAGCTGGAGGCCTTGACAGGTCCCAAACTTGCTACATGGCTGCCTTTTGTGGGAAGATTCCTTGTTATTATGTGGCCCAACGCTAGTACATCCTTCTGTACATATATGCTCCAAACAATCCATCGCTTCGCTGAGCTGTAAATACAAATTCAGCTCCTTCCTCTGTCTTCTCGTCCTCTTCTTCCGCTATAATCACAAATTTAGGATGAAAAAAATCACTAATCTAAGCCACTTGACTGATAAAAAAGATGCAAACAAATGCCATGTGAAGATTTCAACATTGTTATGAGTTCAACGATTATATATTGGATTGTATTTGAAGTTACAATTCTCAATGATGTTCATTGTATCAGGTTATAGTTACATACCAACTCAGCCTCATCCATGAACTGTAAAATTTCAAGTTCAAGAAAGGGGTCATGATCTTGAAGGAACTTCCAGCCCTCAGTCTCCTCAACTTTCTTGAAATTACTTGACAAATATTTCATGCACTTGAGGTAGAGATCTGGTGCATCACATAGCCTCGCAAGTTGAAGCACATCTACTGCATTTTCAATCGTCAATCTCTCAGCCAACCCTTTTGTGCATCTCTGTTTTAGCTGTGGCACCAAGTACACATGAGAAAGTGCTAGCAGATGAATCCCATGTCTCTCCATCTGCTCTTCAGTGCACCTAAATACAAGGACATTTTAATTTGGTCATATTAGACTCTGACCCTTTCGGTAATAGGCCGGGTTCATTCTTGGTTTTAAGTTCCTGATATTTTAAATAACTTTTAAACCGGTTTACATCATTCATTAAGAAACATGAAATGATAATTTGAAAAATAAGGTAAAAGAAACTTATTATAATTGGTTAAACGAAATTGATGGTATAAAAATTGTAGTTTTTATTCACTGACACTGCAAAAGTTCTTTTTAGAGTTTGAAGGAAAACAAAAAATATGTGATTAGAGAATGTAAGAGTCAATGATTGAGCCTCGCAAGGCATTTAACAAATGGCAGCCAGATTAGCATTGAAGACCAATCACCTAATTAACCAAGGAACCAATAGTTAAGCGTAAAAGAATCTATTCTTATGGTCAAGATTCAGTATATTCAATTCCAACTTGGACGGAGTCAATCAGATTTGAAGTTTGTACGAGAATAACTATACCAGAATATATAAATAAAGAAATTAAAACAAACCGATTTGCGTGTTTTTTTCTTCTTTTTTGTTGCGTGTATTTTGAGAACTTACGTGAAGGAATATAGAAACCGGATGAAGACGGAAACGGCATCGCACGGAACGCCTAGAATCCGAATGGTTTTGTCAGAGCTCTGCCGCTTTTGCGGCCGAAGCAGTATGCTCTCCAGAACCGTCGAGGCAGCCGCCTACCATCATGTTTCGAAGAAATCAGTACTTTTCAAACTGGAAAAGAAGCTCTTAAAACATAAAATGGAAATTCATTTAGTAACCGGATCTTTGTTTCCGGAATTCAATTCCCAGCAACTTATAAGAAAGCTGTACATAAGTGTGTTCAAACTTGAAAGAACTAAAAAAATAATATTATAATAAAGCGTGTTCAATATATATTTTATACATTTGAAATGAATATTTTACTTATATACACACAGTATAGTTTTTCGTAATATTTCGGTGAAGGGTGATCATTTGTTAAAGGTGTTACTAAGTACGTACCAGAAGGGTGGAATGCGCCGGAATGCGGAGGCCGCTGGAGGTGATGATGTGGACATCGGCTTCAGATATTTCACCGCAAAATCCATCGGCATCGCTAACAAAGTTTTCTCGTGACATGATAACTGATTTAATTTCGACGAAAGAGAGTAATTCTTTTTTGAAGTTTTGGGCGAGAGCATTATGAGCTTGTGTCCTGTCCTGTCCTGTATATATAAAGCACAGGGAAGGCTGCCAACTACCAAAGTTACATTGTTATCTGGGGCAGTTGATATTTAGTGCAGATATTTATTTACTTTTATAAGTGTAACTGTTTTAAGGAATGTTCCAAACAGGCATCGCCTCTTGAGATTATTCAATTCGCTAACCGTGCCTGACGTAATGGCCCACGTTACCAAGCCATGAATATCAAGCAATCAATCAGCCACCAATTCCGAAAACAACAATACAAGAAGAAGAAGAAGAGAAACAAATGTTCGGGCGAAATAATTTCCGTGTTTAATTAGTAAAAGATGCGTGGTTGGTACCTAATGACCTATGCCTTTCACGACTCGTTACTGCAGGTAAAGAAGATAGTGTAGTTTTGTCCACTCTTGTATGGTAGATAAGCAAATATAACAGCTGATATTTTTGGTAATGGAGCAAGTGGAATTAAAAAGTTATATGGAAGCATCAATATTGCTTCTCGCATAGCAACAATCAACCGTCAAGTTTATGATACATTCCTTATAATTTCCTTGAGTTCGGATTTAGAAAAGCAAAATACTATATTAGATTCAAAATGGTTTCACATGTTGGCTCTCTTTTCTATTTAGCTTATTAAACTTAACGTATCAAAATGCATTCATCTTAGCCTTTTAGGTTTGTGTGATTCTGTCCTCTTTGTAGCCTCTTTGGCCAAGCTTTTAAGACCAAAAAAATTAGGTGTCATGCTGAAGTTTGTAAATCAAACCTTGAACGACGATAATCAGACAGCAAAAGAAAAATCTATCAAAAGAGACATAAACATTTAACGTGGTTCGGTCAATTGACCTACTTCCACTGCGAAAATGAGCAATCCACTATATGAAAAAGAGAATATAAAATATCTAGAGAATAACCTCACAAAGAGGCAAATACATGCGACACTAACACTTGTCCCGAAAAGTTCTCTCCCTAAACAAGAATCTCAAACCCCTTATGGCTACATTGTAGATGCTACTAAATGAGTAGAAAAGATCCTCAATTTATAGATGTCAACACCTTTTTCTCCAAGAAAAAGGACTAGCCAAATATAGGATATTTATAATTTCCTTCTAGGAAAGAAAAACTCAATTATGATAAATATGCTACCATTTCTTTCATAAGATGGGAAAATCAAGTATAGTAAGAAAATTAGGACAAACACCTAACACTTCTAAAATCAGCTTATTTTGAGAAGTGTTTTTTCTCAAAAGCACTTTTTTAAAAAGTACTTTGGTGAGAAGAATTTGTGTTAGTATTTTGTATTTGAAAACATATTCAAAAATGGAAACAATGTTAAATCAGAAATGTAGAAGAACATAAATTAATCCGAGCCCACTGAATTCACAATGTTTCCTCAAGGAACGTAATCCCCTTCTAGTACTCGAGGTTTAGGATTATTTCCTCCCAGGATAGAACAGATACTCTCACTGGTGTAGCGGTACTTCAAACCCTAGTTACCAACGAACTCAAAATCGGTAGCAAATCACACTTACTGCTTTCTTTCTGTTAAAAACATTGCAAAAGGAAGAAGGAGAAATCAAAATTTCGTAAGGAAAATCTGAGGGAAAGATCATGTATTTATAGCCAAAACGTTGGGTAATACCGAAGAGTTGCAACTTTATATGTAAGGCTACAACTCAAAATGACTGTTTTTATAAAACGGCCATTTACGCAAACCGCCAAATTTAAATTCTAACAGGAAATTCAAAACAGACGAAAAATAATTTACTGTTACAAAAAATGGTAATTTGGATTAAATTAATATTACGTTAATCTTGATATTAAATAAATTTGGTTTAAAAAATCAATCAATCAATCAGATCATTTGACCAACTCCAAATCCAAAGCTGACGGCGCGAGGCTTGCCTTCTTCTCAACTCTTTAAGAGCTAGAAGAAGTGCAATTGAATATATACTCATCAAAACTCTTTTCCTCCTCCAATATGGGACAATGTCCCTTTGTTAAAGAGGAAAATTCAAAAATATTATTTTTCCTTTCATTTTCCATTTTCTCTATTTTAAGCTCTAACAATCTTAAACCTAACAATTTGTGTTTGACTAATTAATTTAAAAAATACTTCTAAGAAGTAATTAATGTTTAACCAAGCTATAAAAACTATTCCTAAGTGTTTGTTTTCTCAAATTACTTTTTGTATACGGTCAAAATCGGGCTTGCTCTTTTTTGGATGGTTAATCGAGATCAGGGCGACAAGACAATGTTCGACCCCATGCCATATCGAACCATGACACGAAGTTAGATTTCCAAGCTCGTGATTTAGGGAGCGATCGAGATCGAGACCGAGTGGGATAGAGATTGAGCGAGATCAAGGGAAGCCTCCTGAGTCGAATAACAGAAAGCCAAGATATCCGCGATCGGGGAAGGATCGCTGCGGAAATCTCGGTACGTATCAAGTCAAGACCGGTTAATTATCCAATCATGGAATTTTCTAATGTATTTAGAACTACACCATAAGTAGAATTCCTCTACTATATAGGGGAGTCTAATCATTTGTAAACACATTCGATTAACACTATTCAAAGCAATATACTGCATTTTTCTCTTAAGCTTTCAATACTTAGTTGCTCAGTTTATATTTTCAATAGCATACTCATTTGGTTCGAGGGCGACCTAGCTCGAGGGACAAAGATGCACATCACATTGGTTTGCTTTGCTTTTATTTACAATCAATTTCTAATATCAATTTATATATTTCTCAATTTGTGCCAAGCGAAATCATGTATCCTTAAAACCACATACAAATTTAATTGTTATCTATTTTTAAGGGTAAACAGTTTGGTGCCCACCGTGAGGCTAAGGATAATAGTGATTTCCTGGTGCTAATTTTCGTAACACATGCTGCTTTATACTTGTTCTTATGAGCGTTTTTGATTCCAGTATCAGCATGTCGAACTCTTAAGCAGTACTCACACACATCGACAATGGCCTTGGTTTTCATGGAGAAAACAACAACATAGCCGCCTCAGGAATGAAGTGCCTCCAGTTGACCTCGATGGAGTTCCAGTCGCAGACCCCATCGACATCAGTTCCCATGTTGCAATTAATGCAAATCTGACCGTCGACCCAAGAATAGTGTCTGCAGAGACGTTCGATCAGCCGGTCAAAACGCACAGGGCGGTGAAGAGGGCGGAATCAGCCTTTGAATAATGATCGAAATGTTGCAGGATCAACAAGCTTACAAAACTCCAAAATCAGAACCATGTGCCGAGCAGGGTCGAGCCCGAGCCATCACAGGAAGTTGTTCATAGGGCCGAACCGGTGGCGGGAAGATCAAACATAAATGAATCAGGGACCGACCCCGCTATCATGAAGATGCTCGAGGAGCTGACAAAGCAAATTGAATCGGAGGAGAAGAAGATTGAAGCAAATGACAAGAAAGTAGAAACATATAACTCCAGAGTTGATCAAATTTCGGGGGCACCACCGATTTTGAAGGGTTTGGATTCAAAGAATTTCGTGCAAAATCCCTTCCCTCCGAGCGTGGCTCCTAACCCCATTCCAAAGAATTTTCGCATGCCAGAAATTCCCAAGTATAATGGAACTACCGACCCCAACGAGCATGCAAATTCTTACACATGCGCAATTAAGGGGAACGATCTAGAGGACGATGAGATCGAGTCCGTATTACTGAATAAATTCGGGGAGACCTTATCAACGGGAGCGATTATATGGTACCATAATTTTCCACCCAACTCCATTGATTCTTTTTCCATGTTCGTAGATTCCTTCGTTAAAGCACACGCCGGGGCCATAAATGTCGAGACTATGAAGTTGTACCTCTTCAAAGTAAAGCAGAGAGATAACGAGATGCTCAGATAATTTGTATCTCGGTTCCAAATGGAGCGCATGGATCTACCACCGATTGCCGATGATTTGTCCGTTTAGGCCTTCACTCAAGGATTAATCGTAGCTTGGTGGCTTCACAACAGTTAGAGCAAAACTTGATCGAATAATCGGTTGTCACCTGGGCCGACGTGCATAATGTGTATCAGCCAAAGATTAGGGTCAAAGACGACCAATTGGGAACTCCTTCCAGGTCTATTTATCCTATCAAACCCATCGACATAGTTAAAAGGGATATTGACCAGGAACCACAGTCGAACAGAGATCGATATCAACAATACAGTGGAAATGGGAGAAATAATGGGTCTGGACGCAACCCCGTCCGAGGTGATATAAGAAAGGATCGAGGTCAGAACTCTCGAGGGTTCATGAGTAAGACTGGTTTCGACTAGAATACTGATCCCAAAGAAGCACCGCGACTATCGGAATACAACTTGCGTCAGCTATCGTATCAGCCATCGGACGCATCAAAGACACTAGGTGGCCTCGACCTCTGCAGACTGATCCGGCTCTGAGAAATCCTAATCAAATGTGCAAGTATCATGGCAACCATGGTCATAGAACAGAAGATTGCAGACAACTGAGGGAGGGGGTAGCCCGATTGTTCAACGAGGGGCATCTTCGAGAGTTCATAGCGGTCGGGCTAAGAACCACTTCAAAAATAGAGATTCAAACAGACATAATGAGCAAGAGGAGTCGTAACATGTAATCCACATGATAGTTGGAGGGGTCGATATTCCTCAGAGACCCGTGTTTAAGCGCACCGAGGTGTCGATCACAAGGGAAAAGCAAACTTGAGATTATGTACCGGAAGGGACCTTGTCCTTCAATGACGAGGATGCCAAAGGGATCTTACGACCCCACAACGACGCACTAGTAATATATGTTCTTATGAGTAAAACTCAAGTTAAATGTGTTTTGATTGATCTAGGTAGCTCAGACAACATTATCCGATCGAGGGTCGTAGAGCAGCTCGGCCTACAGGATCAAGTTGTGCTTGCAACCTGAGTACTTAATGGCTTCAACATGGCATGTGAAACCACCAAAGGAGAAATAACTTTGCTAGTGAACGTGGCCGCGACCATCCAAGAAACAAAGTTCCATGTGATTGAGGGTGTCATGAGTTATAACGTCCTGTTCGGAAGGCCATGGATCCATAACACGAGGGCAGTACCCTCGACCCTTTACCAGGTTCTGAAGTTCCCGATGCCAGAGGAAATCAAAACAGTTTACGGGGAGCAGCCCGCTGCCAAGGAGATGCTTGCAGTCGACGAAGTGATACCAATATTGGCACTCTCATCAATAAAAGGATCAGATTCGAAGGGAAAACAGGAGGCCAAATAGCAACCACAGACACTGGCCTCGACCCAATCGGAGAAGCAAGGGATCATCGAGGATGATGACTATTGGATAACTCGATCCTTCATAATTGCCGATGACTCCGACGCCACCAAGTCAATGATCGAAGAGCTGTAACAGGATATACCGATAGAGCATCTGCCCGAACAAAAGGTATACCTAGGCACGATGTTAACCCCCGAGCTTAGGAAAAAACTTATTCAATTACGTTTAGCTAACATGGATGTCTTTGCTTGGTCCCATCTCGACATGATAGGGATCCCACCGGAAATCACTACCCATAAACTAAGCTTGGACCTGAGGTCTCATCCGGTGAAGCAAAAAAGTAGGCCCTAGTCCGAGGTTAAGCATGCCTTCGTCAAGGACGAGGTAACTAACCTTTTAAAAATAGGATCCATTCGGGAAGTAAAGTATCCCAAAGGGTTAGCGAACGTAGTGGTAGTCCCTAAGAAGGGAAATAAACTTAGAATATGCAAAGATTATAAAGACCTGAATAAAGAATTCCCTAAGGATTCTTTTCCTTTGCCTAAAATCGATCATATGATCGATGCCACAACCGGCCACGAGATTCTCGGTTTTCCCGATGCCTACTCCAGGTACAACCAAATATAGATGAACCCGCACGATCAGAAAAAGACCCCGTTTATCACTAAGTACGACACCTACTTTTATAATGTAATGCCATTTGGACTGAAAAATGTTGGTGCAACTTATCAACGCCCAGTGAACCGAATGTTCGAAGAACAAATAGGAAAATCAATGGGAGTTTATATTGATGACATGTTAGTTAAGTCCCTACGAGAAGAGGATCATTTGAAGCATTTGCAGGAAACTTTCGGTATACTGAAGAGGTACAACATTAAGCTTGACCTAGACAAGTGTGCGTTCGGGGTCGGCTCAGGCAAGTTTCTTGGCTTCATGGTATCAAATTGGGGATCGAGATCAACCTCGATAAAATAAAAGCTATCAAGGATATCACGATAGTAGATAATGTAAAGGCCGTGCAGAGGCTAACGATACGCAAAGACGCCCTAGGGCGACTCATTTTGAGATCCTCAGATAGGAGTCATCGATTCTTCTTGTTACTAACACGTGGACTTCGAAATGCCAACAAGCCTCGGAGGAATAAAGAGGTACTTATCGAGCCCGTCGCTGCTTCACACTCCAAAAGCGGACGAGCAACTTTACTTGTATTTCACCGTCTCAGAGATAGCGGTAAGTGGAGTCTTGGTACGAGAAGAACAAGGTATACAATTCCCCGTCTATTATGTTAGTCGAACTTTAGGCGAGGCTGAAACCAGATATTCACACCTAGAAAAATTGGCACTCGCTTTAATAAGTGCCTCTAAGAAACTAAAACCATATTTTCAGTGCCATCCAATATGTGTTGTAACGACTTATCCACTTCGAAACATTTTTCACAAGTCCGAGCTTTCGGGTCGGTTGGCCAAATGGGCTGCAGAAATCAGCGGGTACGATATTGAATATCGACCCCGAACAACCATCAAGTCTCAAATCTTGAAAGATTTCGTGGCTGACTTCATGTCTTCCCTCATACCCGAGGTTGAAAGAGAACTGTTAATAAAATCAAGTACATCCTCGGAAGTCTGGACCCTCTATACGGATGGTGCTTCGAACGCAAAAGGGTCCAGGCTAGGCATCGTGCTAAAACCACCCACAAATGTAGTTAGATAATCTATCAGGACTACAAAATTGACTAACAATGAGGCCGAATATGAGGCCATGATTGCAGGTCTCGAATTAGCTAAAAGCTTGGGAGCGGAGGTCATCGAGGCCAAGTGTGATTTCGTCCTTGTGGTAAACTAAGTTAACAATATCTTTGAAGTCTGAGAAGACCGAATGCAGAGATAATTGGATAAGATACAGGGTTATCTACATCGATTCAAGGAATTGACCTTGCAAGATGTACCTCGAGAATAGAACAGCGAGGTCTATGCCCACGCAAACTTAGGGTTATCGATCGAAGAAGACGAACTCAACTCGGGGACTATTGTACAACTCATAAGATCGGTGATCGAAGAAGGTCATGCCGAGATAAACTCCATAAGTTTGATCTGGGATTGGAGAAACAAATACATAGGGTATTTGAAGAATGGAAAACTTTCCTCAAATCCAAAGGAATCAAGGGCCCTGCGCACAAAAGCAACCAGATTTAGCTTATCCGAAGATGGAACCTTACGCAGGAGGACGTTCAACGGTCCGCTAGCAATATGTTTGGGACCAGAAGATACCGAATATGTTTTGAGGGAAATCCATGAAGGCACATGTGGGAACCATTCAGGCGCCGAATTGCTAGTTTAGAAGGTAATCAAAGCCAGCTATTATTGGATCGATATGGAAAAAGATGAGGAGTTTGTGCAAAAATGTGATAAATGTCAAAGACATGCACCGATGATTCATAAACCTGGGGAGCTTCTGCATTCGGTTTTATCGTCACGGTCGTCCATGAAATGGGGTATGGACATTGTCGGCCATCTTGCATCGACATCAAATAAGGACCAATTTGTTTTGTTTATGACTGACTATTTCTCTAAATGGGTTGAAGAACATGCATACCAAAATATTAGGGATAAGGAAGTCATCGACTTCATTTGGGACCACATCATATGTCGATTCGGAATACCATCCGAGATTGCATGTGACAACGAAAAACAATTTATTGGCAGCTAAGTGACCAAATTTCTAGAAGACCACAAGATCAAAAGGATCTTATAAACACATTACCACCCTATTGGGAATGGGAAAGATGAATCGACCAACAAAAACATAATCCAAAACCTCAAGAAAAGGTTGACCGACACCAAGGAAAAATGGAGAGAAATACTATCCGAAGTCCTTTGGGCATATAGCACAACTTCGAAATCCAGTACCGGGGCCACCCCGTTCTCTTTGGTTTATGGAGCCGAAGCTTTAATACTAGTCGAAGTCAGGGAACCGAGCATTAGATTCCGATATGCGATGAAGGAATCGAATGCTGAGACCATGAATACAAGCTTGTAGATACTAGACGAACATCCTGAAACCGCCTTTGTTCGATTGGCTGCTCAAAAACAACGGATCGAAAGTTATTACAATCGAAGGGCCAGCCTTCGATATTTCAATGTCGGGGACTTGGTGCTAAGGAAGGTCACATTAAACACCCAAAATCCAAATGAAGGAAAATCAGGTCCGAACTGGGATGGGCCGTACTAGATTCTTGAAATCACAGGGAAGGGCTCCTATAAGCTTGGAAGGATGGACAGAGAATAGCTACCGAACAATTGGAATGTAACTCATCTCAAATGATATTACTGCTGAGGTACGACCCCATTTCAATTCTTTATATTTTTTGGCTAAAACTTGCAGGTTGTCAACAAGGAACGACACGAAGCCTTTATGTCTGAAAGCAAGCGTTGCACCCTTTCTCCCTTGAACCATTTTTGTCCCAATTGGGTTTTTCGGCAAGGTTTTTAACGAGGAAATAATGAATCATGCTAACTTAAAATCAAGCCCGATTACGGATCGACATCGAAGAACAATTCAACAGTATCTGAGGCTCCTTTACAATCAACCTCGAATACTGGGGGCGATGCCCTTGAATGTCAACTTTGTTGCGAGAAAATTACTTCATAATAGCGGGGTCTCGATAGGTGAAATTTGTAAGGGCCAAACGGTCAAACAAACCATGCCCACATAGGTTGCTCGAGCTCTGGCACAGAACATGTACGCATGTGTAATTCATTTTTCGCAAGAATAAAGACAAGTATTTTTCCTTGCCATTATCTCATGTCTTAAAGAAATTTTTTCTACTTTAAAATTCCCTACCTTCGATCTATTATGGAAACGAGCTCAAGGGCCGATCATAATCAGGGTTCGGATAATCACCCCCGCACTTGGGGACTGCTGTCCAAAAAACAAACAGATCAAACTATTGAGCATCGGGGACATAAGACCTTTTAGGCAACCCTCAAATTCTAAAGGCCACGAACCCACTCGAGCACTGTTATCTTAGGCAAGCCTAGATAACAGGTGGAAGCAAGCTTACTGCGCTATACCCGAACTAAAAGGCTACGGGCAGTTTAACACGGTTCAGAGATGTCCGAAATTCGTAACAAAAATAGGCCTTCGAAAAAGATTTTTTTTTCACAACCGGTTCTAAAGTCTACCCTTGGTGGAATCTTAAAACTTAAGATATTTTCGGGGAATACTTCTGTAACTTCGAACCCCAATAACGCCTTAACCAGAAAGGCAATAAAGGCAAAGTTTTTCGAATTCTCGAACAATTCCTTATTATTTCATGCTAAGGCCTTCCAAGATTCGTAAATACGAATGATAAAAACTTTTTTGAGCTGAAAAGGGCAGAAAGCCTTATATATAAAAATAATCTTTTTACAAAGGCCAGATCGGTCAAATACAAAGGCCTAAGGGCTGCTTTTACTTCGAGTTCGAGAAATCATTCTCGCTTAACTAGAAAACCTAAGGGTTACCTTATTTCGAGTTTGAGCAGGCCCTCGCTCGACCTTAAAGCCTAAAGGCTACTTCGATTCGGTTTTAAACAAATGGTAACATCTCGGACATTAGAATACGACTTCGTTATTTTATAAGACATATTTTGCAAAAGGTAAGAAAGGTTTATATATACATAAGAAGTTAGTTACAAAGGCAACACGGCCCGATGAAAGTTCTTTACAAAAGACAAAATGGACCCTATAAAAACATAAAAAATATGGAATATTAAGAAGCCTAGTAATCTCTGGGAGCAGCATCTTCACTCTCGGGGCCTTCTCCACTTTCAGATCCGCTCAGGCACTCAGAATCGTCGTCATCAGGATAAGCTAACCCTCTACCTTCAGATTCAATCTCCTTAATGCTCTCGATCTTGACTGTAAGATCGAAAACACGAGCATGGATCTCCTCAAGAGTTTTCCTTCGAGATTGGCATTTGGCATGCTCGGAGACCCAATTTTCCCGAGCCTGAGCAGCCTCAAAACCTTCCTTTTCTCGGACCTGAACAACTTCGGCACCGGTCCGGTAAATAGCGACCACTACATCAACATTGGCTTTGGTCGTTTCGACCTCAGATTTGGCCGCTTCAAGCTCTGTGACCAGCTTCTCCCGATCAGAGGTTGCTGAACCCAACTGAGACTGGAGTTCCTCGATTTTCTTTACTTGTGCCGGGGTTTTCTCTTTCATTCTTCGGAGTTGGTTTTAAGCTGAGTCCAGTTGGGCTAGGGAAGTTTCCTTTTCTGAGGCAAGGCGATCCATATTTTTCTTCCATTCCTCGGCCTCAGTCTTTACTGCGTCTACCTCCTCACGGAGTTTCCTGATCACATCAAACTTTTGTTGGATCTGTGGGTTCAAACCATTAACCATCATGCTCGAGTCAAAGTCACTAACTTCAAAGATTCTTCTTACCTGCTCGGCCAGCTCGGCGTGTTCTTTCTGAGCCACTTCTAGCTCAGCACAGAGGACTTTGGCTTTCTCTTCTCTTTGCTCACTGAGAAGCTTGAAGACATCCTTTTCCTCAGTAAGTTCTCGGATCTCGACCTCGTACCGGCTCAGTTCCCCTCGGGATCGAAAGAAATCCTCATGATGAAGCACCGAAGCCTACAATCATAGAAAAAAAAGTTATATAAAGGGAGAAAAGTATAGGTATACAAATTGACATCAACAATGGAATCTGGTATTACCTTAGAGCTTGTTGGGCTTCTTTGAAAAGACAGGGTGCTTCCACTTCATCCATCTTGGCTTGGTCTTCTTCTATGACCAAACATCGAAATAGCTAGCCACCCCCACGGGGGCAGAAAGAACCCGAGCATCCTCCGGAACTGAGATGGTGATTGATCGCTTACGTTGGGGATCGACACTAGGGGTCGTAAACTGATTGGTCAGTATAAAGCTCAAGGAAGTCTCACTTGAGCCCTTCCTTGGTACCTCTAAGTCACTCAGACCAGTGACATCATCCACTCCAACAAAATATCCACGGAAAGGGTCTTCTGCTCCATGGACCCCTTCCCCATGGTAAGTCTCTGCGCCCCGAGCTTCCTGTATCATCACCTCAGTGAATGAAGGAAACGAGGGGGACCCTCCGATTTCTATCACCCCAAGTAAATCTTTGGGGGCACTACTTTCGTACGGGAAGCCTCGAGCCCAGTTTCTACACCAGCATCTACTGCCTCCTCAACAGCCTTCTCACCCCCAGGTGAAGCATCTTCGGCTCTTTCTGGATCGGGGACTTCGGCTGAGGCTTCCCCCTAGATCTCATTGAGTCGAGGTAAATCAATTTCAGCTCCCACCGGCTCGGTAGCTCCTCGAGTCTCGGCGTCAGCTGATACACGGGCGACCAGCCCAGAGTCATATTCTTTTTCTTTTTGTCCTTCTTCTTATTCATCCCTTAGCCGTTGGAATGACTCCAAATTCATAGGGATGATGTTCCCTTTAGGTTTACGAGCTGCTCTCATTTTGGGTTTCTGCCCCTTCGTAGCCTTTTTTCTCTTCTTCTCCTTCGCCGACTTCAAGACAGATGGTGGAATTTCTTCATCACTAGACGGGGGCCTCATCATCACATCCTTCCCGAGACCTACAAAAATAGAAATTAAGCTTAGGAAAATGTTCGAACAATGGTTAAATTATTATGTCAGAAAAAAAGGTTTACCGTGATCACTAGCCTTCCACCGACCTTTCGACAAATCGTGCAATGCGTATTCGGCATATGTTGACTTCGATACCAGGCTCTTGACCCGGTTCTCGAGTTGGGGAACTGCACCCGACATCTAGGCAACGACTGCATCAAGTAGAACGCCGATAAAAAAAGATGTAAAAATGAAGGCAATGAACAGATATTAAGGACGGAATTATACTTACGTCTCATATTCCATTTCTCAGGGAATGACATACTCTCAGTCGGGATTAAGTTTGTGGTCTTCACCCGAACGAACCGGCCCATCCAGCCCCGGTCTTTGTTTTCGTCTATGCTCGAGAAAGGTGCCCTGGTGGCCCGACGTTGAAGCTTTATTAGACCACCTCGATAGAGTCGAGGGCTATATAGGTGTATGAGGTGGTCAAGGGTGAAAGGAAGCCCATCGAATTTGCTTACAAAATAACGGAGTAGTATCACGATCCTACAGAAAGAGTGGTGAATTTGACCGAGGGTCACCTCATATTTTTTGCATAAATCTATGATGATTGGATCGAGGGGACCCAATGTGAAAGGGTAAGTGTAAACACTTAGGAACCCTTCCACGTGGGTGGTGATTGCCTCTTCTGGGAAGGCACCACCACATGCTTCTTACCTAGTTGCAATCTTTTTTAACTTGGGAAAGTAGATTATTGGGTATCGAGCATGTATACCTCGATACCAGATCGCATCGACCCGGGACCGAGGAGGTCTTTTCAACCTTAAAATCGGAGTCGATGACACACCCTCCGTGAAATAACTCTTTAGGGCATGGCTCCGCCGCTGGTTCCTCGCCGGCTGGCTGGGATGAGGAAGTAATTTCTTTTTGCGGAACAATTTTTGATGTTTTGACCATTTAGTTTTTATGGGCAGAGAATAACAGAAATTGAAAGGAAATTCTTGGTGTTTTAGGGAATAACAAACAAGGAAACTCAAAGATCTAAAAATAAACGATTTATTGATTGATTTCACAATGATAGTTCAAAGCCGGTAGTGACCGACCGTCGACTGACATGCATTAAATGCTTGGGAAACTGTACCACGAGACGTTTCGGTCACCTCTGCTACTTATGTCACGATGCTTACGTCATGATGCACCAAGGTGTAGATCGAGGACTCAAATCGTTTCTTGTTATTACTCTCCAAAAAATGAGGGGACTATCTCTATACAGTCAAAATCGGGCTTGCCTTTTTTTGTATGGTTAATCCAGACCGGGGCGGCAGGCCAAAGTTCGATCCCATGCCATATCAGACCATGACACGAAGTTAGATTGCCAAGCTCGTGATTCAGGGACCGATCGAGATCGAGATCAGTAGAGATCGAGACCAAGCGGGATAGAGATTGAGCGAGATCGAGGGAAGCCTGCTGAGTCCAATAATGGAAAGCCAAGATATTCGCGATTGCTCAAGGATCACGGTGGAAATCTTGGCACGTATCAAGTCAAGACCGGTTAATTAGCCAATCATGAGATTTTCTAATGTATTTAGAACTGCACCATAAGTAAAATTCCTCTACTATATGGGAGGGTG
>ML399080.1:171194-192049 GCA_005239525.1 Nicotiana knightiana | reverse complement strand
GGGGAGGGGTCTAATCATTTGTAAACACATTCGATTAACACTATTCAAAATAATATACTATACTTTTCTCTTAAGCTTTCAATACTTTGTTGCTCAGGTTATATATTCAATATCATACTCATATACTCATTTAGTTCGAGAGCGACCTAGCTCGAGGGCCAAAGCTGCACATCACGTTGGTTTGCTTTGTTTTATTTATTGTCAATTTCTAATATCAATTTACATATTTCTCAATTTGTGCCAAGCAAAATCATGCATCCTTAAAACCACATACAAATTTAATTGTTATCCGTCTTTAAGGGTAAACACTTTTCAAAAAGATGCTTCTACAGAAAAACTATTTTTTTCTGATTTTCCAAAACTGTTTTTGCTTCTATTCAAAAATACTTTTTTTTTCTTAAAGTTTTGATTAAACAATTTAACTTAAAAAATAAAAATATACTTTTGATGAAAAAAAAATTTTGACTTTGAAAAAGCTTGATGAAACAGGCTATTAGTCTAATTGGTTTGACAAATTTGACCACCAACAAGCATCTAACTCTTCCATTTCTCATACGTGGAACATTACTAATCTCCACCCTCAACTAGACTCATGTTTGTTCTCCACGCTCCATTTATTTTAGCCAGCTCGATTATCCTAATTATTAAAGGGAATCTACAAACTAAGTCGACCACACTCTGTTGCCGACTGCTAGATTTTTTTATTTTTGTTAATTTGGTTAGTCTAATTTGAAATACAGAACAAAGCCAACGCATATTTGGTCTTCTAGATTCCTCTAGAGTATTACACGGTGCAGGCAATACCAACAGGCAGTCTTCTTTCCTTCCCGTTTTTTTGATTTGTTCGACGAATTAATTGTGACGGAGACACTAAAACGCCACAAATTGAAGCCAAACACAAATTGGTTAACCCACAAATTGATACAGTAATTGATTAATTATTCGAGGCGGACTCAGGATTTGAGTATAACGGGCACCATTGTATCCTAACTGCTAGCAATAAAATTTGGCGTGCAACTCTTTGAAATCTTAATGATTATAGTGACTTATCATCCAAGTATAAATAAAAAAAAAGTTCTAAAGAAAGAAAAAACACCGAACAAAGAGAGATTTTTCGGAAAATAGGTGCTACGGAAAGGAATGGTATTTGATTTAAACATTTCAAACTTAAAAATTATCAAAGACTTATTAAAGAAATCAAGATTAAGGGGTATTAATATTCAAAGAACTAAAGAAGAGTCTCAAACTCTTAGTTGCCATTGCCGAGTCGGAATTGACGTATATCCGCTACTTTGTCAAAGTGATTGTTGAAGAAGGTTGTGACAAAAGAGTGGAATGATAAGTTACAATTTGAGGTTTTTAATTTTAAGGAAAGGATTTAAAAAAGAATAAAATTAATTAAGTTAACTATTATATATGAATACTAAACTATAATTGAATTCAACAAAATATAAAAGTGAATAAATACATTTCATTCAAAGAATTACAAAATAGAAAGGGGGAGAAAAAAGATGTATATGGGTTTGGAACCATCATCATCCAGCAAAGAAATGGAAGATATATATAGGTTTGGCAGATACCACATTTCTAACAAGTGATTTCCACAGCGTATCATCACCCCTTTGTTGCAATTTCAGTTCGAATTGTCTGTAATGGGAAATACTGGATCTCTTAATATATTCACCGATTATACCAACTAATTAAATAAACAAAAGAAAGGATGATCCTTGTATCAGTTTTCAAGAAATAGACCCTTATTTTGAAGCTGATATTTCTGTGACCCTTTCGACTTTATCCAATGTACGTGTTAAAAGGTTATTAGACTCTTTGAAGATATTTTCTCTAGGAACAGGATAAATACATACATTTCAACTAGAAAAAATATCCAAATGAATATGTCAAAAATGTCATGAAGCGCTGCTGCTTTCTAAGATTACTTGGATGGGTCGTTTTAAAGAAATCACAGTGAGATTATATTTGAAATAGACTTCATGATTAGATACATCTTCGCATCACATTGAGCAAAATCATGATATCAACCAATACTTTTGCACTTATGCCACAATAGTATGTAATCTGTTAGGACCGGAAAAATCAGGTGTCATGCAGAAGCTATCAAAACAAACCTTGAATGACGATAAATCAAACAATAAACGAGAAATCTATCGAAAGAGACACAAACGTTTAACGCGGTTCGGTCAATTGACTTACGTCCGCGGCGGCGATGAGCAATCCAATGTAATAAAAGAGAGTAGAAAATAACGACAAAATAACCTCACGAATAGGCAAACACAAGTGACACGCTACACTTGTCCCGTAAAGTTCTCCTCATAGACAAGACTCTCATACCCTATATGGCTACATTGTGTATGCTACTGAATGAAAAGGAAGAATCTTCAATTTATAGAAGTCCAAACTTTTTCCTATAAGAAAAAGGACAAGCCAAATATGGAAGAATTATAATTTCCTTTAGCCTGACATAGTCTTGATCCAAAATAAACATTTCCTAGGAATGACTACTATTATATCATAAATAGAAGAACCAATTATGGACGAAGTAAAAAAATCTGAGGAACGAAAGAAGAAATGAACAAGTCAACAACAGGAAAGTGGTCAGTAGAAGATCGAATAGATGTATAAACTAGTTAGTAGTGGTTACGTACCTGCAAAGAGGAACTCGACAATCTTGAGGTTGGTCACAAACAGATGCGTGTAATATAACCTTAGGAGCTGCCACATCCACAGATGCCCGTGTCTTACAGTTGGCAAAATGTCGGATCAGAAGCTGGAGGCCTTGGCATGTATCAAAATTATTGTTACATGAAACCCTCTTATGGCTAGATTCCATGTCATAACGCCCCACGCTTGTACATCATGATCTTGAAGGAACTTCCATCCCTCAGTCTCCTCAACTTTCTTGAAATTGTTTGACAAAAATTTCATGCACTTTAGGTAGAGATCAGGTGCATCACATAGCCTCGCAACTTGAAGCATATCTACTGCATTTTCAACTGTCAATTGCTCGGCTAACCCTTTGGTGCATCTCTGCTTTAGCTGTGGCACCAAGTACACATGAGAAAGTGCTAGCAGATGAATCCCATGTCTCTCCATCTGCTCCTCAGTGCACCTGAACACAATGATAACAATAACTAATTATCGACTCTAAGTACATGTCAGTAATATGTTACTATGATTACACCAAAAATCTTTCTATTACTAGTGTATAGGATAAAAATCCTTTTTTAAATGTTTGTTGTACACTCCAATAACACCGGAAGACGCGGTGTAGCCGGTGCTGGACAGAGTATTAAAGAAATATGTATGATTAAAGAATGTAAGAGGCAATCAATGAGCCACTTGTAAGATAATTAAGATGTGGGCGGCCAAATTTAGCTTTGAGGCCCAATTGTCTGTTCCATCCGTTCACTTTTATTTGTCGAGACTTTTTGAAATACTATCACTTGAAGAAATAGAGAAATCGGACGAAAACGGAAACGGCGTCGCAGGGAACGCCGAGAATCCGTATCGTTTTCTCAGAGCTCCTCCGCTATTGCGGTCGAACTAGTATGCTCTCCAGCACTGTCGACGCAGCAGCCTAAAATTATGTTGCGTTGAGATCAGTACTTTCAAATTGCAAAATAGAGTGATTTTGGAAATTAACCATTGGATTAATTCACATTTGAAGAATTGGATTTTTCGTAGGACCCACTCCCAGTTTTGACATGGAAAGTAGATGGTCTTTTTCATGTTAGCCAAGAATAAGAAGCATCCCCCCCTCCTTTTTTTTCTTTTTTTTCTTTTATGAAGAATTAATCGATTCACACCTACTTCATAAAAGTGCTACTCCCTAGTTCTAATACTATTTCCTTATTAATCTCGAATGACACATACCTATATTTAGAAATATTTTATTATCACACAAATGTTGATACATATATAAAAATACAATTTTTAAAAGTTTGTTCTTTCTTTCTTTAAGACTTGCACTACTAAAAATTCGGTAAAAAGCGATCAAACTTTTGCGACTAAAACTGGTCTGTCGGGAAAAGCGACCACAGTTGGTCGCTAAATTGAAGAAAATTATTAAAAAATAATTATAAATATATTAGCGACCAAGGTTGGTCGCTATTTGGTCACTAATTTGGTCAAAATATTAACCGGACGGGTCAGACCTTCTTAGTCAAAGAAATGTTGAATTTAGCGACCAACTTTGGTAATTCATTAACTCTATTATAATACAAATAATGAATACAATATCATATACTATAACATGCTATATATATGTAGTTAAAGCAGCACGAAGTGTTTTATATATATATATATATATATATATATATAATACGCTTCGTTGTACGATTGGTTCATCAACTTATAACGTAGTGATGAATGAATGTTATATACATACACACACTAACATAATACGCTTCGTTGTACAATTTTAACTCCATATATAGCATGTTAGAGTATATTTTAGTGTATTCATCTCTTGTATTACAAAAGTGTTAACGGATTACATTTATATTATTTATATTGATTTATCAATTCATTAATTATTCGTACTTAGAAATGTATAAGATTGATCATCAATTAGTCATATACTTAAAAAATTACTTTACATAGATGCCATTATAATCTATTAAAATTAATTACCTAGCGAATAATTATTTATAATAATTTTAGTTAAATAAAATAATTATTTAAAGCTTCTAATAATTTTTTTATAATAATTTTANNCTTTAGGATATGAATTGAACATTTAGGATATGAGTTGAACCTTTAGGATATGAATTAATTAACTAAAAACGATTAGGATATGAATTAACTAAATTAATTTGTTCTTGTTTTATTTGTATAGATGGAACATTGTACTTGGATGTACAATAAGAATTATCCTAATCGGCGGGGAGTTTGAATCTTTTTCTAGTTTTAGCTTCAATTATGTCAACATTGTAGTTTATTGTTTGATTTAGTGTTTCAATTTCGTGAACATTGTATTTTATTGAAGATTAGGGTTTAAGGTCTTGTTTTAATTAGATTTGTTAAATAATTTTATTAACTAATTAGTTTAATTAGTGTTGAATTTTGTTTAGTTAGATCTAAATTATGTATTGTCTTTAGGATATGAATTAACCATTTAGGATATGAGTTGAACCTTTAGGATATGAATTGAACATTTAGTATATGAGTTGAACCTTTAGGATATGAATTAATTAACTAAAAACGATTGGGATATAAATTAACTAAATTAATTTGTTCTTGTTTTGTTTGTATAGATGGAACATCGTACTTAGATGTACAATAGGAATTATCCTAATCGGCGGGGATTGCGGGAGGAATTTGTAGGTGTTGAGTTCTTTGTTAGACATGCAATGGAACTTCCACCATACCAAAAAGATGGATTAATTAGGTGCCCTAGTGTTAAGTGCGACTGTATGAGATTTGAAAAACCGGAGGAAGTAAAAGTTCATCTTTATAGGAAGGGGTTTATAGCGAATTACTTTGTGTGGACTTATCATGGAGAGGTCGATGGTAGCAATGGGATATTTCATAACATGGTTGCGGGTGAAAGTAGTAGGTCGGTGGAGAATACAAATTCTGATTCTAGAATGCATGATATGGTTGCAGATGCTTTTGGGATGCAATTTGGGAGTGAGCCCACTGAAAACGTTGAACAAACCCCTAATGATGACGCAAAACGTTTTTTTTAAACAATTAGGGGAAGCTAGTCGTCCATTAAAGGAAGGAAGTCACTCTGAGTTGTCTGTTGTAGTTAGATTACTAAGTATAAAATCTGATTGGAATATTTCTCAGGCAGCCATAGACGCTTTCATTGACCTTATGACTGAACTAGTTGACCCTGATATCAGTTTACCTGATGATTTCTATAAGGCAAAGAGATTGGTTTCTAAGTTAGGACTTTCGTCAATGAGAATTGATTGTTGTGAAGGTGGTTGCATGTTATATTATAAAGATAATGCAGATTTAGACAGTTGTAAATTTTTCCACAAGCCTCGTTTCAAGAGGCTTTCCAGCGGAAAAATGGTCGCTATCAAGGCGATGCATTATTTACCTCTTATACCTAGGTTAAAGAGGTTATATGCATCGGAAAGTTCTGCTTTCTCATATGAGATGACACTTTGAAAATAGAAGACCACCAGGTATTATGTGTCATCCTTCATATGGAGAAGCTTGGAAGCACTTTGATATGACATATCCAGATTTTGCTAGTGAACCAAGGAACATTCAGTTGGGTCTGTGTGCAGATGGCTTCACGCCTTTTTCTGTATCTGCGACACCATATTCATGCTGGCCTGTCTTTCTTATACCTTATAATCTACCACCCGAGTTGTGCATGACTAGTCCATATATATTCTTAAATTGTATTATCCCAGGTCCACGTAATCCGAAAAGTTTGATTCATGTATATTTGCAACCTTTGATTGATGAGCTAAAAGAATTATGGTATGATGGTGTTGAAGCATATGACATATCAACCAAGCAGAATTTCAATTTGCGTGCTAATTAATGTGGACAATTAACGATTTTCCTGCATGTGGAATGTTGTCTGGGTGGATGACTGCTGGTAGGCTAGCTTGTCCATACTGCATGGAACATACTAAAACGTTCACTTTGAAACATGGCCGAAAGCAATCATGGTTTGACTGTCATCGTCGATTCTTTCCTCATGATCATGAGTTTAGAAGGATGAGAAATGCATTCAAAAAAATACAGTGGAGCTTGATTCTCTACCTCCGATACTATCAGGTGAGGAAATTTGGGAGATGTTCCAGCACTTCAGTAAAGTTACTGATGTTCCACCTTATAAACTCCCCGGATACGGCCATCGTCATAATTGGACGAAACAGAGTATATTTTGGAAGTTGCCTTATTGGAAGGATAATCTTTTCTGTCATAGCCTTGATGTCATGCATATTGAGAAGAATTATTTTGACAATTTGTTCAACACAGTGATGGATGTTAAAGGTAAGACAAAGGATAACCCGAAGGCTAGAATGGACTTACAAGAATATTGCAGGCGGCCTGAATTATACTTGCAGACAGCAAACAATGGTAAGATATTCAAGCCCAAAGCAAGTTACACATTCACTTTGGAGGAAAGAAAGCAAATTTGTAATAGGGTAACGAAATTGAATATTCCTGAGGGTTATGCGTCGGATCTTGGAAAAAAAGTTGATATGGAGGTAGGGAAATTGAGCCATTTGAAAAGTCATGACTGTCATGTTTTCATGGAGACCTTAGTGCCTATTGCATTTTGTGGTTTGCCTGAAAAAATCTGGAAACCCATCATAGATATTAGTTTGTTTTTCAATAACTTGTGTTCTTCCACATTAAGGGAAGAAAACCTAATCCGGATGGATCAGAACATTCGTGTAACATCTACGAAGCTGGAAAAGATATTTCCATGTGGTTTTTTTGATGTGATGGAACACCTTCCAATCCACCTTGTACACGAGGCAAGACTTGGAGGGCCTGTTCAATGCAGATGGATGTATCCCTTTGAGAGGTAATATTATAAGTTTCATGTAAATTTCTGTGTTATTAGAATGTTCTTGGCTAACCTGAAATTATGTAGGACAATTGGCAAATGCAAACAATTTGTTAAGCAGAGGAATAGGATAGAAGGATCTATATGCGAAGCTTATCTTGCAAAGGAAACTTCTCATTTTTGCTCTTATTATTTTGAGAGTAAGGTGAGATGTGCTAGGAATAGGCCCAATAGGAACACGGTCCAATGTGTGAATGATCCATTATATCCGCCTATGTCCATATTCAATCAACCAGGCCGATGTTCTAAGGATGTTAGAAAGAGAAGTTTGAGTGATATGGAGTACAAGTCAGCTACACTTCATGTGTTACTAAATTGCCCCGAAGTTACACCGTTTCTCAAGTAAGTATTGATTTAGTAGTTATCAAGTAATTAAATTTAATTTGATTACATCTTAATGCAACTACTAAAAATATTTGATGTGTCACAGTCACTTCGTGGGTCAATTTGACCAAGATGTTGTATATACGGGATTTGATACGTGGTTCAAACAAGTTGTAAGTTTATCCATATAATATTCTAACACTATGTAGGTAAACAGTGTTTGGAAGTTACGCTAACTTATGAATTTTTTTTTAAAAATATGTAGGTAAATGAACCAAATAATGGTGTAAATCAATTTTTGAAAGATATATCTTGGGGACCTGGGCTTCAGGTCAGAACAATGTCTAAGTACGTTGTGAATGGTTACAAGTTTCATACTGAGGATTGCTCTAAAAATAAAAATAGCAATAACAGCGGGGTGTGGGTTCAAGGAGGTGATGGCAACCAAGTTGGAGATATTGATTATTATGCTGTGCTCAAAGAAATAATTTGAAATAGAATATACTAGTTATCCATATAAGAAATTGATACTCTTTAGATGCAAGTGGTTTGACCCACATCCAACAAGAGGTACAAGAGTACACAACCAATACAACATAGTTGATGTTAATCATACGAGGGAGTATGACCGCTATGATCCTTTCATTATTGCACATAATGTTAGGCAAGTGTATTATGCTCCTTATCCATTGCGGCGGAATAAGTCAGATTGATGGGTTGTAATTAAAACTAAACCTGTAGGTAGGGTGGAAGTCGAGAATATGTAAGATATTGCTTATCAAAACGATATCTCCAGTGTTCACCAAATAGTGGATGAACTTTTAGAAAATGATTTGGAACATCCTGCACACATATTGGAAGAAGTTGACATAGATGAAGTAACAATAATAGAAAATGTTGAAGAAGAATCAACTGATGAAGCACAAACTAGTTCGGAAGAAGAATCCTCGGATGAGGAACAATATGTCGATGAGCTTTAAAAAGTTATTTCTTTACTACTTCTCATTTTATAGCTATTTTATTATATGTTTCAATCTCAATATGTAATTTTTATGCAGATGACAGGCAAAGGTCGAGGTAACGATGACCCTACGANGCGCCACAACATCACCAGCCCAGCTACATCTTTGTGCAGTCACCGGGTCTTTCAGCACAGGGCCCTAGGACTGTACGTCCAACATACAGTCCAGCTGCCTCACGAGCACATGGATCACATCCATCCGGGTCACAACCACGTGGGTCACAGCCACTGGTGCCACAACCACGAGGGTCAGAGGCATCAGTATCACAGCAGCTTCCGGTCGATCCCGCGCTGTCGCAGTCACAGGGATCACATCCATCTTCCTCATCAGCTCTATCTGTTACTGGCCTTCGCCTGCTAGATACTAGCTCTGAACCCCCTACACCTTCCACACATGCATCTAATGTACCTGTTTCTGACGATGATGCTGATGATGACGAGGAGGTGCATAAGGATAAGTATGGCAGGATCATCATAGTCCCTGAGGGTGATGGGTAAGAGCAACTTGATTTTTTTACGTTTATTGTTTTGTACAATTTGTACTAATATGTTATGTATTTTTTTTGTTAAATTGCATGTTCATCCCGAGTAACACTACTACGAGGATAATCACCAACGCCACCAGAAAGCTTTATGATGCCCCTTATACGAGTTGGAGAGAATTCCCGTTCTCGCTGAAGGAGCAAATTTTCAATGAATTTAAGGTATAAATTTTCTTTTAAGCTTTATAATTATTTATATTTATGATATTTTCATACAATATTTAACTTTTGAAATACAGAGCAAGTGTGTATGGGAACACCGCTATAGCGCGGAGGTGGCGCGTAATTTTAATCTTAAGGCTCGGAAGCGGTTGTCGTATAGTTTCTCCAACGCTAGACTGTACAACCAGAAGCCTAACTGGTTGCTTGGCGATTTTTGGAGGGTTTTGCAAAGGCAGTGGCTTACCGTGGAGTTCTTAAAGAAGAGCGAAAAAGGAAATAAAGCTTGCGCATCCGAGAAGGGAGGCTCCTTGCACACTGGAGGTGTAGGTGCGATCAGCCAAGGGACTATAAAAAGAAGATTGGTACGTAATTTATTCATTTATTTTAATTTTCAAAGTATATCTATTATGTTTATTAACTATAATTTATGAATTTTCAGGAAAAGAAGCTAGGTCGTCTAATGAAGCAATATGAGTTATTCAAGGAGACTCATATTGTCAAGAAAAAGAAAGAGATTGATCCAGAAAGGTGGGTCGACGACCGATCATCGACTGTACATGTAAGTTTTCTCTTTTCATTAAGTATTCTGATATACTCTAATATAATCTTTCAAATACTAATTAAATAAAAAATATCTTATATGGTCGCTTCAGAGTTGACATGGAGGAATTCATACGCAGTTAGCCACCTAATGAGTTGGGAGAGCCAATCCATATTTCGGAGGAGGATGCAGAAAGACTATGGATGCAGGCGGCTGGCGGTGCAAAATATGGGAAGGTATACGGGCTTCCTAATAAGAAGTTCCACCGCTATCACTGTGGAATGCAAGGAATAGGAACTTCCTCGCAAGCCGAGCAACTTGATGGGGAGAGCCTCTCCACTATGCGGGAGACTGTGACAAAGCTCACAAGCGAGCTAGAAGCATCCAAGGAACGAGAAAGGCTTAGAGATGCTCAGTACGTTAGCATGCAAGCTCAGTACCAAGGCATGCAAGCTCAGTACGAAGGTATGCAAGCTCAGCTTAAATCTCTCCTAGCTTCTGGAGCTTTTCCGATTCCCCGGTCTCGCGAGCCATCGCCAGAGGCTCAACTTGAACGTGAGCGTTCCTTCCGTCCTCCCCGTGTTAGTTCCTCCCGTCCTCCCCGTGATCGTTCTTCTCGTCCACCACGAAATGACCCTTCTCATTACCGTCTTGATAATAAAGATTCATCAGACGATGATGATAATGATATAGAATGAAACAGTCATTGAGTACTTTTATATACTTTGAACTAGACAATAGAACTTTGGTCCGTTTTGGAATGGGCTTGTAATAAATGTTAACTTAGTTTTGTTAGTTAAATGTGTTAGTTCTATTGAACTTTATACGTTGTTGGTTTTAATGTTGGTTTTAATATTGGTTTTAATGTTGTTGTTGTTGTGTTGTTAGTTCGTATTATTGTTGTGTTAGTATTGTTGTTAGTTCGTATTGTTGTTGTGTTAGTACGTTGTTGGTTTCTGCCAAAATAAAACCCAGAAACCAAAGTTGATACCCGGAATATTTGGTTAATTTAACATAGAGACCAACAAAATAGCGACCAAGTCTGTTTGGACGTATTTTGGTCGTTTTTCACTGTTTAGGGACCAATTTTGGTCATTTTTTGTGGTCATTTTTTCCCGAATTTTTAGTAGTGTTGATGTAAAGTCAAAGGAGGTAAATCTAACACGGAGAGAGTTATGAATTGTTACACAAATAGAAGCTATGGTCAGCATTACCAGACGGTGGAGTGGGCCGACATGCGGAGGCCGCCGGAGGTGATGATCTGGACATCGGCTTCAATCATTTCATTTTCACCGTGTAGTCCATCGATATCGCTAGCAAAGTAATTATTCGGTGACATGATGACAGCGTTGTTGGAGTTGAGTTTGGTTTTTGATCAATTTCTGCGTAAGACAGAGTAGATTGAGATTTGAGAGAGTGTTTGTGTGTACTTAGATTTTGGTGAGAGCATTTTGGCACCGTCCCTCTATTTATAAGCAACGTGAGCTGCTGCCGACCAAAAAGTCGTTGGCCGGCCCAGCATAGCATGTAAGCAACAACTTCCATCCCCTACCACAAAATAAATTTACATAATCATGATATTTAAACATTGCCCCTAACATATAACAGTTTTCCTATTTATTTTCTTATATGATCTGCAAATGTTAATTTGTCAGCCATATAGAAAATTTTCACGATTCTCTTTTCACTTTATTGACCAAATAAATATAGAATTATTTTTCTTAATTATATGAAAATTTTATACTTACTGCTTACCATTTCACTTGAAACTTACCAAAATTCATACTTTTTTTTTCCCTTAAATTTAATGAGTATGAAGTATCAAGGCTAAATTATTTAATTTTTGAATCTTAATTCAGAGATTAATTTTTTATTTTTCTCAAAGTAAGAATGTACATTTAGAAATGACACAAAAAGTAATATAAGTCAATTTTTATTTTTCTAATAAAAATAATTACATGCCCAAAAAGTTAATTTGACTTCCAATTATCAGTGATGTTATGAGAAGTGCATAGTATATAAATGGGTCTTTTTAATTAATGGTAGTAAGAATACATTAAAATAACAGTCAAAGAGTCTGAGTTAATATAAAGTATTAAATATCACATCAAAATTAAAAGCTAAATGCTTAAATGAATTTGAATTTTTAGAAATTGTGAAAATTATATAGAATATTGCTATTAATGGAATTTTGTTGAATATCTATAAGTGTATTTTTTCAAGATCTATAAATGTCTGAAAATTAAAAAGGTGTCATATAAAATAAATAGGAAAACTGTTATAAATAGAATTGTATTTAAGGTGAATATTTATATTTTGGAGAAATTTTAGGGTTTGTTCTTCGATTCTTAAGTCACTTTTTACCTATAAATAGATGAATTATATTCCATTGTAAATCATATCAAAATCAATAAGAATTCTCTATATTTTTCTCTGCAATACTCTTCGTCTTCTCTTATTGTTTTATAATGAAAACAGTTTTTAAAGAAAAAAACAAATTGTGGGTTTTTATTGAATCGTGGTTGGTTCGGGTCCATGTTAATTATGGATAAACCACTACGTCAAAAGTAGTTGGCGTTAGACTGACGTGTCTCCCCTCGTTATTTGTACATACATTGTTGTACAGACAGTTACCAATTCAAGGATTTGCTCACGCCATGCAACTATAAGGTGCAGTAGTTAATGCGTTAAGTATGATCTTCAATACAGGAACTATAAAGTTGTATCAGTTTTCGTAGAAATACTATGTACATCAGTCACCACGATAAATTGAGAGTCTATTTAGCAAACTGTTATCATTAAGAGTCTGTTCAGAAAGCCACTTAAGAATTAAATTTGGATATAATTACACGGTATATTTATTTGATATAATAATTACGTGGTCAGTATAATAGAGTATAATTGAAAGGGTGTAATTATACTCTCCAATTTTCAAAAGTATGTTTGGAAAGCCACCAGGTAATTATAATTTGTGTAATTACTAGGGTAGTAATTACAAGCTTAGTAATTACACAGTATTATAATTACGAAGGCCTCTTTATTTGGCATAATGTAATTACAAGTGAATTATTTTGTTGCACACGTGTAATTACAGTCAGATTGAATTTTAAATATAAAGATAATTATCAAAAACTAAAAGTTAAGATTTAACAAATATGCCATTATTATAAATAATATTAAGTTTGACATTTAAAATAAATATTTTTTCTTGAAAGTATATTAATTGCT
Source organism: Nicotiana knightiana (assembly GCA_005239525.1). Lineage (NCBI taxonomy): Eukaryota > Viridiplantae > Streptophyta > Magnoliopsida > Solanales > Solanaceae > Nicotiana > Nicotiana knightiana. The sequence continues at coordinate 178,664 of ML399080.1, read as the reverse complement.
AATCATATATTTGTAACTAATATTGTAAAAGTACTTGATATATATCTTTTAAATTAATAATATTTTTAATCAATTATAAAAAATAAAAGTACATATTCTGTAAGAACATTATGGACTACATGCTTGATAAAATAATTAATATTTAAAAATATAATGCTATAACATTACTCAAATATTTTACGAAAAATAATCTATCAATTCTAACTGAAAAATAAGTGGCATGCGATCTGAATTAATAAGTGAAACTCTAATGACATTGTAGGCATATAAATTTGATTGGAATTAAATTCGTAAAATAATTTGGACTATATTTCAAATTCAAGATATATTAGTTAAAATAAATTTATTGAGCTATATAATTAGATTAGTTATATAAGTCCAATATATATGGATTAAATAAATAAGTTTTAATCCATTGGGCTAAAGTGATGAGCCCACTTCATTAAGCCCAATATATCATCTTCCTAAAGGCCCAGTTTGGTGCCACATGTCAAATGACGTGGCACACCAAGTCAAACGGAAGGGATCATGCCACGTGTCAAAATGACAGGGAATGCCAAGTCAAATTAAAGGGCTAATGAAATCGTGTCACGTGTGCAAGTGACATGTTTTGGCCAATCAAATGCGGCCTTGTGACACTTCAATTTGATTGGCCGAAAAGAGTTTGTTCTTAGCGTAACTCTTCCCTCCCACAACTATAAATAAGGGTCTTTATAACCCAGAAAAGACACCATAAGTTATAACAAGAAGCGAGAGAGAGCTCGTGGATCAACGCCGCAAATTTCTCTACAAGTTTCAAGCTCACGAACGAAGAACTTCAAGTTCAAGCTCAAGAACGAAGAACAAGTCAAGATTCTAGGAGTACGAGTTCAAATCAAAGTTCGTGCTAGTTGAATTCAAGATCATTGTTCGTGGAAACAAATATAGATTCAAGATCAAGTTCAAAGACCCTTGAATTTATTTACTATTGGAAAGAAGAATCAAAGGATTCATAGAGATTGTACACTTAAATATTTGAAATCAACTACTACGATTGTTGCAATATTTTCAGTCTTGATTATATTTTCTCGATGCAATTTAATGTCTACAAATCTGGCACGCCCAGTGGGACAATCTCTACCTTTCATCTCTATTTTTCAATCACTAAAGTTTAAGAACATCAAAATGGTTTCAAAGAAAATCAACCTCGGATCAACTTCCACCAAGACTGCTAACTCCAGTATCTATGCTGATGTGGAAAGCATCCTCGATGTTACCTTTGGAAGCTTTGGACCAGTTACGAGGAGCAAAGAAATCTCTTGAGGACAACAAGCACTCCAAGTGTCGTCCGCATGAACCCCTATTTTCGGATCTTTATCCTCAAAAGGAGAAAGATCTTCCACAAACGTACCCAAAGGAGGAAGCGATGTTGCTGAAAAGGTTCAGAAAACTCTTGCTCTACTTGACCTCTCCGGATCCAAGAACTCTGTTGTGAAGGAAGATGATGATGCTTCAAGTGATGGATCCTCCCCACTTACACTGCGTATTGTGAGCTATTCGAGAATCAATCTGTGTGACAATCCATGCTACTCCCCATCATCTACAACAATCATGCAAACCATGGTGACAAACACTTCATCTGTGGAAGAGCAGTTGGCGACTTGACGGAAGCAATCGCTGGCTTGACCAAATGCATGCAAAATCAAGATGTTGGAATTGAAAAGCTAACAGACATGGTGGGAATCTTGATGGAAGAAGAATCCACCCATGCACCTGGCAAGCTGGTAGAAGTTCCAGAGATTGATTCTCCCCCAAGGCGAGTATCATCCACTAAGGCTATCCCTATCTCATTTGAAGGGATGATTCCCATCGATCAAATGAAGGAATTCATTGAAGGAACTATGAAGAATAAGTATGAGGCTGCTGCCAAGTCCTCCCTTATATATGCAAAGTCGTACACTGCAAGGATAGATGTGTTAAAGATGCCTTCTGTCTATCAACCTCTAAAGTTTCAATGGTTGATGGTAAAGGCAATCCAAAGCAACATGTGGTGCACTTCGTTGAGATTACCTTGTCAAACAGTTTGTTCGCTCGCTAAAAGGAAATGATTTTGATTGGTATACAGACCTCGAGGCAGGATCTATTGATAGCTGGGATCAACTAGAGCAAGAGTTCCTCAATCGCTTTTATAGCACAAGGAGCACTATGAGCATGGTGGAACTTACAAATACTCATCAACGGAAGGGTGAACAAGTTATCGACTTTATCAATCATTGGAGGAATGCAAGCTTGAACTGTAAAGATAGGCTTAGTGAAGCTTCTGGAATAGAGATGTGCATCCAAGGGATGCATTGGGGATTGCGCTACATCTTGCAAGGTATCAAGTCTAGCACATTTGAACAACTTGCAACTCATTCCCATGACTTGGAATTGAGCATGGCCTCCGCTGGAAATGAAAGGCTCCCATCTATGAACCTTGCAAAGGGAACGACAAGCAAGAAGTAAGAAAATGGAGTAAGTTTGTACCAAGATCTGAAATTAAAGAAGCTATGAATGTCAACACATCACCTATGAAGTTCACGACGAATGTGAGCAAGAAGAAGAGTATGAAATCCACTTCATTTCAAGATAAGCCAAGTGGAAAGTTGAATCTAAAAGAAATACAAGAGAAAGAGTACCCATTTCTGGATTCTGATGTGCCAACTATTTTTGAAGAACTCCTCGAGTTAAATCTCATTGAGCTTCCGGAGATGAAGTGACCAAATGAACCTGGGAAAACAAATGACCCAAATTACTGCAAATACCATGACCTCGTGAGCCACCCTATAGAGAAGTGCTTTATCTTCAAGGACAAAGTTATGGACTTGGCTTGTGAAAAGAAGATCGTGCTTGAAGATGAGAAAACAAGCGCAAATCAAGTCTCTATCACCTTTGGCTTATTCAGTCCGGATGAACTATGTGGTTTTAAAGAAAGTAAAGATGAAGAATTACTACAGAACGACAAAGCTGAAGTCAATCAACCTGATGATGATGATGAAGGTTGGACGTTGGTGACTCGTCGTATGCACCACAGAAGGAGCCCACAAAAAGAATCAGTAGAACAACCAACAAGGAAAATGATGGTAAAAGGACCAAGGACATGGAATCCAGTTAAGCACTTAAAGAAAGCAAAAGTGGAGGTGCACCATCCTCAAAAGCCACGACATCCAGTTACCTTGGAGGATTTCTTACCATGTTGGTTCCGCATGGATATTTTTCGTGATAGTATTGAGGCCTCTTGTTCCAATTCTGACAAAGGGGAAGAAAAGAGTGATGACCTACCGTTGGCACCATCTTCAGAAAATCTCATCGAGTCTATTCCTCAAGAAGTTAACCCGTGCGAGGAAAAAGTCACTTTCACAAATGATGATATTCTGATAGGTGACACTCTTCAGAACCGCCCATTATACCTGGTTGGCTATATGCGTGATGAAAGGGTGAATCGAATTCTGGTTGATGGAGGATCCTCAGTGAACATCTTGCCAATTCGCACTGTGAAAGAACTTGGTATTCCCATAAACGAACTCTCAAAAAGTCGTGTGATGATCCAAGGATTCAACCAAGGGGGGAAAAGATCCATAGGTGCGATCATGCTGGAAATCACCATTGAAGATATACAATCAAGTGCATGGATGCATGTGATCGATGCGAAGACTTCATAAAACGTTTTTCTTGGAAGTACTTGGATTCATGAGAATAAAGTAGTTCCATCTACCTACCATCAATGTTTAAAATACTACGAGGCTGAAGTCGAGAAGAAGATAGTTACTGTACAATGCGAGAATGGTGTTCCATCTTCAATGGAGGATAATGCAGAATTAGATGATGTTTCATCGTATTATCACATATCCTTCAACGATGGGGACTCTCAAGAAGATGAAGATGCAGAAGATGATCCACCTGAACCTGAAGAAGGAGTAAAGACTACAGTTGATGCCTTAAAAGAAATTAACCTTGGCACCGATAAAGAACCAAGACCCACCTACCTAAGTGCTTTACTAGAGGTTGATGAAGAAAGAACTTATATTGAGTTACTCAAGGAGTTCATGGATGTCTTTTCTTGGAGTTACAAAGAGATTCCTGGCTTGGACCTGAAAGTATCCATCACTTTGCCGTCAAGAATGGTGCTCTCCCTGTTAAACAAACCCAAAGACGCTTTAGGCCTGACTTGGTTCCCTTGATTAAAACCGAAGTTAACAAACTCATCGAGCTGGCTTTATTATTGAAGTTAAATACCCAACATGGGTTTCAAGTATTGTCCCTGTAGGGAAGAAAAATGGTCAGATTCGAGTGTGCGTTGACTTCAGGGATCTCAATAATGCGTTCCCGAAAGATGAATTCCTGCTTCCTATTCCAGAGCTGATGATCGATGCTACTACTGGGTACGAGGCAATGTCATTTATGGACGGTTCATCGGGCTATACGAAAATTCGCATGGCACCAAAAGATGAGGAGCTTACTGCATTCCATACCCCCAAGGGCATTTATTGCTACAAGGTAATGCTTTTTGGCTTGAAGAATGCTGGTGCTACTTACCAAGGGGCTATGCAAAATATTTTTGATGATTTTCTCCACAAGAACGTTGAATGCCATGTTGAAGACTTAGTGATAAAATCAAGAGAGAAGAGCGACCATTTGAAAGACTTGAGAATGGTGTTTGAGTTGCTCCGCAGGTACCAACTTAGGATGCATCCATTGAAATGAGCCTTTGGATTTACTTACGGAAAGTTCCTTGGTTTCATTGTCCGACATCGAGGGATTGAAATTGATCAAGCCAAAGTGGATGCCATTTTGAAAATGCCTAAGCCTCGGGATATTGTTACACCCCATATTTTCGTACGTAAAATTATGTCATAAGTAAATTTATGAAAGCTCGGAAATGAGATATTACATCCCACATTTTTTGTCGTTAAAGTTTCGTCGTAAGTTAATCGACGTAAGTTTGCGAATGAAATTATTTTAAGATTATAAGCATTATGCTATTTCAAATAAGTGATGAGTAAATTAGTGAAGGTGAGAGGGTAAGCAAATCGAAGATAATGAATTTTGTTGAAGTTTGACAATTTGGGATAAAATACGGTCCAGGCTATGATATCCGGTATTTATGGACTAGTGTCATACAAGGTACCACATGACCATAATAGTAAGGTGCAGAGTGTATTAAAAGTGAGTAGTATTTTAATTAATTTAAGATAATTCCTAATTATGTGGATAAGAGGTAATTATTAATTTTAGTGGGAAATTAACAATAAATCAAGATGATTGGTGATTAATTATTGGATAAGATCCTCACGTGGCAGCAAACCAATTCAGAATGGTGACTCATAAGTCACTATGTTGTGTGGAAAGTCTTAACAATATGAGTCATTTCCATTTTAATAAAGGAAAGACATATAACATGAGTCATATCCATCCTTAAGAAACACAAGTCAAATATCCATTCTTATATGCCTTTCAAACGTAAGTATTTGTATGTTACAAACATAAGTCACGAAAGTAAGTTACATATGCAAGATAAGATCTTCAACAACTCAAAGCAACGTGATATCTTGCAATTATAAGGAGCACGGTGCAATATTTCTCAAGAATATCATATGAATTCTCCCCTATTTCGATCCGTCGTTACATGTTTCGTCGCAATTAACGTATGTTAGAGGGATTGTCAAGATAATCGACTCAGGTATGTTAAGGCTATCACTTCTTTCTTTTGGCATGATCTATACGACACAATCGAAACGAGCAAATGCACAATTTCCATAAATGACTCTATTCATAGAAGTATTAGAGGTGCCTATGTTCTTGAATTACCATGTGTCTTGTTATTACATCTTCTGTTCATGGGTCTCAGAAAAATACATAAGTTGAAAAAGTTTACTTCATGATATTACTCAAAGGCATAATGGTCTTATGACTTTCCTAGAGATTTTATTAAAATAATTCTCATGCATTGTATTCATTTGGCATTATATACGCGTATATATGTATATTATATTTATATGGGATATGGGAAAATGTTACGATGTTATATACGCACCACCACCTGATCAACTGGTATACGTTGATGATTTTGCCCACAGTGGCCGAGATGATATGGTGGGATGCCCTCAGAGGCTTAATGATGTTTATGAATACATGTACCTATGCACGATATGACATTCATATGCATATGCATGACACTATAAATATTTCATGATTTACAGAGTTATCCAGACTTATAGGTTGAGTCATTTGCTCCATGTTTCCTCCATGTCTTTTATATACTTATTTATGTGCCTTACATATTCGGTACATTATGCGTACTGAATGTAAAGACCCATAAAATTTCATGGCTAAAAATAATGCCCAAATAGGTCCCCATGTTATAACTGTAGAAATTCTTCAAACGGATCCTTTTTGAGTAAAAAGTAACCCGGGACTTAAAGAATATAATTTTCCAGACTAAGCGGTAAGCTTCTACCCCATCAACCTTAATTTCCAGATTTTGTTAAAATGAAACATGGTTAGGTGAGTTCATGAAGATGGGGTAGGAGTCTTGCCAAAATTTGATCACGCTCAACTATGTCTTATAAAAGACTAAGCGGGCGTNAATCCACTCACTACTCTAACATAGAGGTCAACAACATTACCTTTCCTTCGTGAATCATGTGCCCTCACCAAATTCAAGAGTTAGTTCCACACACAATGAAAGTTAACAACATAGGAACTTAAGATAGAAAGAATTCACTCGCTCTCAGAAATAACATTCATATGCCACAAAGAATGTACCATAGGCTTGCTCGTAGTGTACTACTCTACTAATCGAGCTCATTTAGTGTAGGATCAAGTAGGGCTTTATTTGGTTGTAATGTAGGCTGCGGGATGGGTAGGATACATTTGGATATAAGAGTGACTACACCTCCCTAAGCACTTTCACATACTTTAGCTTTTCAACCTCACACTTATATTAAACCAACTCGACCTTCACATCAATGTTAATACCCCATACTTCTTTAAGCAGAATTACATCAAGAGTCACCTCATATATTTTTCTTTCACAACAATACAACTATTTATTTTCTATATATTTATTTTCTTTTTTTCTCAAGTGACTCTTACTTTTTTTTTTAAAAAGTGCACCTTTCTCCGTATTTCAATTATTCCCCTCAAAAACCAACTTACCACCCCATACTTTAACTTTTCCATATTTCATCACTTATTTTGAGTGCTTATGAGAGGTGACAAGGTTCAAATATATGATTGTTTCAAACAAAGGGGTATGGCTTGTAATGTGGTCCCCAAAGAAACAAGATTATAGGCTCAACGGGGTTACTACGATACATAACAATTAGGTGGGTAAAATATATATATCTGGCTCAACAAAGAAATGCCTATATCACTTCCAAGATTGAACAAAACTTCTATTTCGCTTTGCACACACACGGGGCAAGTTCTAGACATCAAATGCAATGCACA